>JASAND010016079.1:0-82594 GCA_030248195.1 Trissonchulus latispiculum
CAAATTCGCATATAAGAGCCTGCTCACTGTAGATATTTCTGTAGAAGAGGTTAAAGTTAGAGTTGCGACACGGTAGGGCCCACCACCATCAGGGTGCCCCCCAGCCACATGGATAGGTCCTACAGCGAAACTAATGGGCCATTTAGATTCACCATATAGGGGTTCCTATTCGAATACGAAACCTCAGCCCAGCAGCTCTTATGTATAGGGCTGCCTACTCCGTAGGCCCAGACCCCCCTTTTACACGTTAACTAGTGACCCCTGGCCAGGGCGCCACAGGAGGTCTAGCAGCAAAACCTCGCTTCAGGCCCATGTTCACGTTGGGATGATACTATACAGCCAATATGAGAACCTGGCTTTGAGCCTTGCTCTCTGTGGAGTGGACCAAAGTTTTTCGGACTTTTTTTCAGGGGGGGTCAAAAATCGAAAAATCCCAAGACTGCACAGACCTATGGGGGGTCCTACGGCGAAAAGAAAAATTCGCCCTGAATTGCGGGGGATTCTATCCACAAAAATAGCAAAACTTTATAGAAATTTTAAGTCCTCCGACCTCTAGGGTGGGGGTAAAAAAATGGAGAAAAAGTGCAAGCTGCCAGAGCACCTAATTTGCATATCTCGAGATTGGTTCGACCGATTCGGCTGAAATTTTCACAGCATGTACCCCTGCCCATAGGCTCTTCACACACCGAGTTTGAGCCCGATCGGTCCACTCCTCCGTGACTTATTAAAAAAACAGACTCCAAAAAACCGCAAACTCCCTTAATTTCCCTATTCTAGGTAGTGCGCTAACGCGCACTACCTGAAATAGGTTAAATTGTTACAAATCGTTAGTTTCCGCATAGATTTAATTGAAAACAATAACAGTAAACTTGTCTATGCCTAAATTATAGCAAAATCGTATTTTTCAGTGTGGGGCGTTTCACAAAGAGCTCATAGCGCTAAGAGCTCCTAAATTTACTACTTATGAGAAAAGTTAGGAGAAAAGTGTTTCACGAAGAGCTCCTAAACTAAGAGACCTCTTAAGTCGGCTCTTAAAATTAGGAGCCCAAAATCGGGCTCATAAAGCACTCTCAAGTGCTAATTGTTGAAATATTTAACCAAGACAACGGTGCAATGTATTGTATTCCTCCAGAAAATTTCTGTAAAAGCTTGCTAGTCAATTTATGAGCTTCAACTGCTGAATATATAGTATAAATATATATTAGTAAATATATGGAATTTCGTCGTTACTTTTGTCAAAAAATTAACCAATTAATTTTATTTTATCCTTGCCTTTAAATTCGAAAATGATCTATTTAAATGTTCTATTTATTACTATATTTATTAGGTGAATATACGTAATATAAAGACATTTTAACTTGTGAGTCTCTTAATTTTTCCAGCACAGCTCATAAGTTCCCAGCGTGAAAGTGCTTAGAAAGTTAAGAGAAAGGTGCTAAGAGGTGGTTATGAGCGAATGTCTAGGAGCAGTTTAAGAGGAGCTTTGTGAAACAGTTTAGGAGCCGCTCATAAATTGCTCGTAAACTGCTCATAAGAGATAAGATAAGAGGGACTTAGGAGCTAGATTTAAGAGCCCTTTGTGAAACGCCCTGCTGGACATTAGGGAAAATTATCTATTAGGAGTCTCAATTTTGAGACCCCGGTGCATCCCTAGATTTTTAACCATATTTTTAGCATTTTCAGCCCTTTTTATTCTACCGTCCACATGTTTAGTCTAGAGAAAACCCTGTAGACAGACGCCTTATTTTCAGTGTCCCTAGATTTCTACTGCTTATACGTATCATGGGACCACTGCCGCGACTTATATTGACTATGTACCACTCCACATTATGTACGTACCACTCATTTGCATACGGTTTTTCACGAGATCAAGTGGTTGTACAAACAAGGTGGCACCCATTCTAAAACAAAAAGCTGAACAAATAAATACATTTAATGTTACCGCTTCGTTTTAAAAAGAAATCTTTTTCACGCGCAGGATTTGAAAAAATGGGTGATGACTAGCTCAAAACAAAGTTAATCTCTTGAAAAACCTATATAGATTGTGTTTTTATTTAGACTTTTATAGTTGCCCTTATAACCAAAATAGCTACAACCATAATCCAAAAATTTGGGATTTAGCCCCCATCACCGGCGTATCCAGGATTTTGAAAAGGGGTGGGTCCAAAATTTTTTATCCTCTTCCTCCCCCCAAAAACACCCAACTGAACTGGTTTTATCCAGCCCAGTTAAACAATAGACTGCACAAGCGAAGCACATACTCACCCTCCTGTGTGTTGGCGTGTGTTGCTTCATAATTCACACTGTCTCGCAAGTATATATTCTAACTCACGTATATAAATATACGCACTTACAAATATGAGTGTCTATTATGTATGTAACATTGCTGAGTATTAACAATAATCAGCTGGCTTATTTTTAGGCCAAAATTTATGGGGGGGGGCTCAAAGTTGCCCCCCCCCCAATCGATGGGGGGGCTCACCAAAAATGGGGGGCATATTTTTTGAAAAAAATTTGCGAGTTTTTACGTTTTTTGGTGTAAAAGCTGCCAAAAATCGCTAAAAAATGACTAATTTTAGGTGTTTTTATGCTAAAATAGCGAAAATTTGGTTAAAAATCCGGCGCAGCCGGAAAAATTTCTGAAATTAAAAATGGTAAAATGGTAAAAATGGTGGAAATGAGGAAGGGAGGTCGCCGAGTGAGCCCCCCCAGTAAAAATAAGCCAGATCAGAATAACAGAATACCATGCGGGGGGTCTGGGGGGCGAGTCCCCCAGAAGTTGAAGAAAGTTTTTGCTTTTTAGATGAAATCGTTCTTCCAATCTTTAATTTCTTTCATTTTGCACAAACAAGAAAATTTTTAAAAATTAACACTTTTTGAGGGCAAAATAAGAAATTTTTGCTAAAATCGAATGACATTTTAGACTTTTTCTAAACGAAAATCTGGTGAAAATATTGGATATATATATACGTATGTATACGCACTCGCGAAATTTTGTGGATATATACATGCATGCCTTTTTCTGTTTTTCCTGTCTACTTTCCTTACCTTCAAATCGCGATGACGGGACTGCCATCCAGATCTACCCCTTGTAGTTTTTAGCATTTACGCGATAAAAGTTCTTAAATACTGTCATGCTCGGATCGGTAGCTCGCCGAGGTAGCCGAGAAAATCCGAAGGAAGTTTTCAAAAAAATTTTCAGCGAAAATGGTATGAGAAACGTGCATCAAAAATGCAATTAAAGGATGTAGCATGAAGTCTCGTAATCTACGTACGGCTTAATACTGATTAACTATTCAAACTTTGTCGAAGCTTAACATAAATTACAAAGACAATATAGGGCGGGGGATTGGGGGCGGCAGCCCCCAAAATGTGAGAAATTTTTTAGAAATCACTGCTAAAACATAATAAATAGAAACTTTGCATTCTTTTTTTAAATTTGGTGCTACTTCCACATTTTGGCTTGGTCATTCTTTCGTCATTTTTATTATGGCGCCGTCAAAACTCTTGTTCATTTCTGCAAACGACGCTATTTTTGACCATAAACACCTAGACTGAATCTCCTGCTTTAAATATAGGTAGAAACGTACTATTTCTGAATTTGAAATAACCTGTTCCAATAAATGTTTGAATTTTGATTTAAATACACGTTTAAGTTCAGAATAATGTAAATGAACACACTAATAGAAATTTCAGTTTTTATTTGCTTTTCAATTGTTTAGTGGAAAATGATCACCTGCCTGCCACTGAAGATGAGGGGGGTCAGGACTCAAAAGGGGTGGGTCTGGACCCCCTGGACCACCCCCCTGGATACGCCCCTGCTCCCTACGGAACTCATATGTATTTTACAGGCTAGTTTTTGCTTATGTACAACCTGCCTACGAAGACTCATATGTATTTTACATGCGACGAAGGAGCACTTTTTGTTCTTGTATAAATATATACGTACTATACGTATATATGTAGTATATACGTATGATATTGCTAAAGGAGCTTTGGTCGACTGCACATTCTTTGTTTTTCAGACCTGTTGCTCTGATTGATAAGGTTCGTTGGCTTCGTGCCAGACCAACACGATTCAAGCGGGGAACCGCAGCGGCCAACGCCAAAAAGGCTGCAGCTGCAGCACAAGCAGCCCAGAAAGCCACTGCGAGTCAGGACGGCCAAACCGGTTGCGGCGGTAATTCTGGAACGGCTGGTGGGGATGAAGACTCCCGAACAAGTCTTTCTGGATCCACATCAGGTGGATTGTCTACTGCTTCTGGAGGCGGCAAGACGGAAACAGCGAGTGGCGGGACAGGTGGTCCTTTGGTCCCCTTGGAAAAGTCTGTGTCCTGGTCAGATGTGGAACGTACCCTAGCTGCAACTGAGTTGTTGGGTAACGGTAACGCCTCTTCTATTGGCAGCGGTGTCATGTCTGACTCTTTAAATGATGGTGTTGCTGTCTCCACTGCGTCTGGAAGTGGAGGTAGCGGCAGTGGTTCGGTTTTTCTGAATGAAGAGGTCCTAGATGAACAGGAACCGGATCTGTTCTGTCCTCGCTATTCCTGTCGAATGCGATTCTGTAATCAGGAAGCCCTTCGACACCACATGAATGATCGACGTGGCCATCCTCCTAGACGATGGGTCTCCCGCGGAACCCAGTCCAATCCATTGCCTCATCTGTTTCCTGCCCTGGACAGTTTGGGTAACCCGATTCCTCCTCCCAAAAAATCTACCAAAGATCAGGCTGTGTCGCCTCCTCCACGGAAACAGGCTCGTCTGCTGGACTACAATTCCTCCAGTGCTGACAGGGTTCCATCCTCCGCCGCTGATGGCCTTGGCATGTTTACAGCGATGCCAACTTCTGGGACTACTGCTAGTGCTCCTTTGGCTGCGGAGAATTGTGTAGAGATTGCGGCGGGACCTCCACCGGGTAGTGTCCCGCCTGATCCAACTACAGGTCCGCCCAATACTAGTTCCTTGCCGACACTTCATCTTCCCATGTCCACTCCTACAGGGAGTGGATTTGTTCCCAGACCAATGGTGCAGTCGAATTCCACTGGACCCTCGCATCTGGTTAAACCGCTAGGAGCGGTGAGTGCTGCCCATACTCAAACTACTACCTGCTTATCTCAGCCAGTGCCTACGCCACATGCCCTGGACAATTATCTTGCCAGTGGTGACTCTAAATCTTCAGCTGTTGTCGCTGGTTTAGCTGACTACGGAAATATGACAACGGCTGAGATCAGTCGTCTTTCGGGTTCACCTCCGCCGACGCTTCCGCCAGATCAGCAGCAGAGTTTACAGCTTCTGTTTGATGTTGGTCTAGAAAAGGCCAGTAAGCAGCCTCCTCCTGTTAGAGGTAGCATTGCCACTGGTGCTGCAAATTCAATTCCGGCGTTTGCGGATTTAGTGCATGCTGAAAAGACTAACGCCGTCTCAACTGCGAAATCGAAGTCACCCATTGCCGATGGAGTATTTTCTGGATTAGTAGGATTAAAAACCCCGTCGGTTGGATTCGATCCGCCACCACAGCTTTTGGACCAGTCTGTTGATCGAGTAGATTTAATGGTGAACACTGCAGGGTGTGGGCTGACTCCTGGAGATGGTTCTAAGAGTCCGTATTCGGATATATCGGGATCGGATGAAACGGAGTCAGCTCCTGTTTTGGAGATGCAACATTCGGTATCACAAGCTGCCATAATAACGGATGGAGGAGCCAAATTGGTAACAACGGGTATGGCTCCTCCGCCTCTGGTTCAAATGGACAGATTTGGAGGTCTTCCTTCTGCGGGCCAAAATCCTTCGGGTAATCCTGCATCCGCTACAGGAGGTCTAATTGTTGGGACAGTACCCGTTCTAGTACCACCTGGTTCTCAGCCTAGACCTACAACACCAGGTATTGTTGCAGGATCGACGTCTCTAAAACGCTCTTCAAAACATCCTCCTAACGTGTCCTCTCATGTTTCCATGCCGTCTGCCGGTGGTTCAGTTCCTTCCACTTTGAAATCGGCTCCGGCTGTTACTTCGCCACCCATCCTGATGCCTAAAGTCAGCTCGCCAAGTGTTCGTCCTGGCTCCGCAACTGGAGCAGGACCTGAAGGAGGACGACTCGCATCACCCTCAGTGTCCGTGGGAGTCAAACATCTGTCAAATCCACGAAGTACTGCCAGTCCTCGAACCACCAGTGCAAGTGCTTCCAGTCGATCGGATCGACATCCCAGTCCGGCTCGACCCCCTTCTGGTAGTCATCAACTTAAAGGAGTACCCCACGATGGCAGCAACACTCATTCCCGTCGCTCGACCCCTTCTAGCACAACCAGTTCCTCCCATTTCCTTCATACCAGCAGCCTGGGATTGACTCCTATTGGTCTGATGTCGGGTGGTGGACATCCCTCTCCTTTCAGTGGACTGGGAGTGACAGCGCCTCCAGGTGGACCACATAGATTTGACATTCCGCCCCATCTTTTGACTCCGGCTGGGCCCATTCCTGGCCTGGGTCAACAGCATCCGGGGTTACTGATGGGTTATCCTCCCGGTTTGTCGGGCTCGGGTGTTCTAGACATGGCACACGCTGCAGCCCTACAAAACAGTTTCATGGCCGTGTCAATGCAGAATAATTTTCCAGGTACAGTCCCCGGAGGCCCTCCCGGTATGACCCTCGCACCCCCTCTAGGACCTGGCGGTCTTCCACCTCCGCCTGGCTCAGCTCAAGCCGCTGCTCTATGTCAGCTGCCACCGCAGATGTTTCTGGCTGCGGCTGCCGGTATGATGCCACCTGAATTCTCTGGTGCCGTTCTTCCACCTCATTCCATGGTCTCATCATATTCTCATGGACAGCAGCAGCAGCAGCAGCAGCAGCAACTGAAAGCGCTAGATATGCTGCAACAGCACGCTGCTGCTGCACAAGCGGCTGCCGTTGCAGCCCAACAGCAAGGTGGACCCAGCACGTCTGTGGCAGGAGCGGTAACGAATTTAGGACTGCCTCGCCCGGGTAACGGTCCTCCTGGTGGCCCACCACCCTTAGCTGGAGCTTACACTCAGGTGACCGGAGGAGGAGCAGGAGCAGGAGGTGGAGGTGGACCCTCTCATAAAATTCATGAATTGGCGGATCATGGTAAAAAAGACGACGGCTGTCCCAAAGGTGGTGGTGGATCATCCTTTTGATGCATATTTTCTGACTGTTTAGAATACATTAACATGGGAACCGATTCTGTTGGGAGTTTAAACTCAAAAATGATGAGCAAAATGGCTTACTTTTTATAAATACACCAAAATAGCAAATTTAAGCCATTTTACCGATGGTCAAGAAAAGTGTTGAAAAGTTGCTAAAATTGGTTCAAGCGGTCTACTCATTTTGCCAGTTTTAATGGAGTATAACCTACTCCCCCCATTTCTCCCACATGTTTCGCGTTTAGGATTTATATCCATTTGTTGTTTGTATTTTGTGGGTTTCCTTTTTTGTTTAGGATATTGTTTATGTATTCTTTTTTATAAACTTGTACCTGCCTGTCATTCATTTTAGCTAGGCTTATCTGGGCTTATTCTAGGGATGGGTTGGGGGGGGGCCCAAGGTCCGAGGGGCAGGAATTTTTGGGGGGGGGGGGGGGAAATTTTTGAAAAATATGCTAAAAATAGCGTGTTTTTCTGGCATATACTATAAAAGTGATTTCTAGATAAGCCCAGTTTAGTGCTAATTTTTGTGACTTGATTTACACATGGAGTAGAAAGGTTTCAATGCTTGATCGCAGAACAATTGAGCGACAAGCAAGAGAACGTGCGTACTACACCTGCTGTGAAAGTAACGGAGAATTGTTCTTGCTAACTGCTTGCTGATTACCTAACTTTTGTAACATTTTTCTGCTCTTTCAATGATATAAATAGTTGGCATTTTTAGTGGGTGGGGGGCGGGGTGGGCCATGGGGTGAGTCCCCTACTTTTCGGCAAGCCCCCACCCACTTTTTTGGGGTCGCCCAAAAGTGTCAAAAAATTAAGTTTTTTAGGTCAAATTTTCAAAACTTTTTTCAATTTTTCGCTACTTTGTGGACTTATAAGTTCATTTTAGCTTGAAAACACCATTTTTTGCGTTTTTACCTTAAACATGTTAATTGTTAGCTAAAAATTAAGCCCCCTCTCCACTCCCTCTACTCTAGTGTTGTTGACCGGCCGAAATTTTCGTCGGCCGGCCGTTACCGGCCGGCCGACCTTCTGAAGACGGCCGGCCGGCCGAAAACGGCTGGCCGGCCGACGGCCCAACGGCCAAAAACGGCCGGCTGACGAATCAAAGACTAAAAATGGCCGGAAGGCTGACCCATGAGTGCCAGAATAAGAAATCAAGATATGAAAATGTATCAGCACAACTTAAAATAGATTTTCTGAGAAAATTTTGATAAACCGCTGAAATATAAGCGCGGCCGCCCGGCCGGCCGTTTACCGGCCGTCCAACGGCCGGCTGACCGGCCTGAAACGGTCGACCGGCCGGCCGGCCGTCCGGCCGAGTGCACTTCTTGGCCGGCCGGCCAACGGCCGCCGGCTGGCCGTTTTCCACCCGGCCGGTCAACAACACTACTCTACTCCAACCCCAAAAAATGCCGGAATAGTGTTGTATAAAGCATTTCCACGAATTCCGTTTTATATATGCAATAATTTTTATATTATTAGAAATCGCAGAAAATGGTGCAAAGTCGTTTGAGTAGTTTTCTAATTACTTAGAGCTGAGAAAGTTGTTCTTTCTAAAATCGCGGCCCGGCCCGGCTCGCACGCTGTAACATTTTTCGGCCCGGTCGGGCCCGTCTGACAAAATTTGGCCCGGCCCGGCCTGCCAAGAGAAAGCCAAGGGGAAATTTCGAAAATTTAACTAACAATATTATTTCAAAGGCTTCAGTGAATGGTGGAAACGGTAAGTTATGCTCCGAAATGTTAAATTTTGCAGTAAAATTACCTGAATGAGTAAATGTAATGCTAATTTTAGTGATTTAACAACATTTTTTAGAGTCGAACCGGCCCGAACCGGTCCGCTCTGTCCCGCAATAAAAAATTTCTCGCCCCGGTCCGGCCCGCTAACCAATGCATGTCGGCTGGCCAAAATGCTCATCTCTACCCTCCAGCACTTTCGGTGAGGTGGTCGATCCAAAAAAAGGAGGAGGCCAACCGGGTCTCGTTCAGTTTTAGTTTGGTGTTTGACTTCCCCACCCCTATTCCCAACACCTGTGTTTAATTTTATCTCAAATTTCCGTTACACTCAGTAAAAACTCTTGCGCAGCCATTCTCGATCAAAAGCAATAAAAATAAATTTTGATACAAACATGAGAGAGCTAATATATTGTAGTCACACAAACTTAAATCAGATTAGAGTTTGCTAATGGTATACATTAGCGTGATAGATATTACCAAGAGTACGTACATAATATAAGAGTGTGCCACTCTATGTTATCAGAGCAAAAACTATGCTCTGCTCGCTAACGGCCCACCCCCCCCCCAACGGCCCAGCCCCCCGCAAATCAGCACCTACATAGTCGAAACGGGGGTACGCTCACTCGCTCTATGTTTTTGTGCTTAAGCTGGAAAACACAAGCAGTGCGTGCGCGAATTTTGTGCCTGATTCGAGCTTTAGAACACAAACATAGCGCACAAAATTCTTTGAAGTGAAGGGTCTAATTTGCGGGGGGGGGGGTGGACCGTTAGCGAGCGAGCATAGTTTTTGCTCTGATAACAGAGTGTGTGCCTAGTGGCACACTCTTATATATTATCAAGAGTACATAATATAAGAGTATGCCACTAGGCAAGCTCTATGTTATCAGAGCAAAAACTATGCTCTGCACGCTAACGGCCCACCCCCCCCCCCGCAAAACAGACCCTAGTGACCCCCCCCCCCGCAAATCAGTACCTAGTCGAAACGGGGGTACGCTCACTCGCTCTATGTTTATGTGCTTAAGCTCGAAAACACAAGCAGTGCGTGCTCGAATTTTGTGCCTGCTTCGAGCTTTAGAACATAAACATAGCGCTCAAAAATCTTTGAAGTGAAGGGTCTAATTTGCGGGGGGGGTGGGCCGTTAGCGAGCAGAGCATAGTTTTTGCTCTGATAACAGAGAGTGTGCTTAGTGGCACACTCTTATATTATGTACTCTTGATATTATGTACTCTTGATATTACGCATTCGTGAAAAACTAAGAAAAATTATTTTCGATAAATAAAGGCTACTTTGAGCAACATTATTCAGTTTATGGCCGAATTCCGTGTGGTTTCCACTAATTTAAAACGACCCAGTCAGATTTCATAGCCAAGTCAAAAGTTTCAAGCTTCGAGGCCCGCTATTGTATCCAGTGTATTCAGAAATCCTGTATCTTGAAAGTGTCATTCATTACCTTGAGATCATATTATGTTTGTGTTAAATTTTCGACTAAGTAAAAATGCTTCGTCGTGAGTTACACTTCTTCTTCTGCAGTTTTTTCGCTAAAATTTTTGTCGTTTTGTTGTTAACTTAGTTCATTCGCAGCGTTGCGTTGTCTGTTAAAGCAATATCGCACTCGACAGTAATGCCAAAGTTTATTCTTTAATTGTTATTGTGCTATGTAGCGTTGTCTTGACACTTGATACTAAAAAGAACAGGAAAGTAAATGAACTTTAAAATACATTTGAAATTTTGAAGTGTGCACTTTACATTATGTGCTAAATCCTAGAACTGTTGCATGCGAACTTTTAGTGTCTGCTTTGCATGCGATTGCTCTTATTGCAGTAGACATGCTGCTACAGTTTACACTGGTTCAAATGCTGTAGTTCTTGTGAATCTTTCGTGTCCTCATATAGGTCATTACTGTTTGGTCTCTAGTGGGTCATTGCTTTGAGGAAACATATATAGCCGGTGCATACAAATTTATAAAGCAGAATAATTATTATAGTTCATCCTTTTGATTCCCACTGTATACCTATTTGCTTAATTTCGTAATAGTTTTTAGTTTGTTTTGTACATTTCAAGTAAATTTGCATGCATTTTTGTTGATCTGTCTGACGTTCCGTACTTTTTATTTCAGTAGACAGAATGTTAGAATTAATTTTCTAAGTTCTAAATTTATACAGTTGTAACTTCTATTTCTAGTTTGGGCTTCCAGGGCAAAGTTTGCATTTTTCTGGTCACTTCAATTTTTAAAAGTCCTCTTTTTGGCTTCATAATAATTTGCCATTTTGTAATTCAGTGTATATATATAAACCTTTTTATTAACTTTTTACTTGTCTTTGAATTTTTGTTCTCTTGTTTCTTTGTTGTATTGTTTATCGGTTTATTTTGTACTTTGGTTATACTTTGTGTTATGAATTAGTTACATATATGTGTATATGTATTCAATGGTATGTCATGTATATTATAATAAGGCGACTAAGTAAAGATGTTCTCTGATTTAGAGGATCCCAATACTCACGACGCTACTCCAGAAGAGCTCGAGCGGCCCGAGCATCGAGTTTTTCGAAGGAAAATGAAAGTAGGTATATAAGTTATTACGTGCGTCTAAATGAAGGTATATGGATCCCGTGAGATTCACTTTAAATCAGAGTTGATAGTGGGTCGCGGGTACCCGAATACATGAATACATGAATTATAATATTGCTTTTATGAAATAATTATTTATATGGATCCCTTGCGCTTTCCCCAAAGCCATAACTTTTGACCAACAACTTTGAAATTTTAAATGGGTGCATTGCATACTGATGCCCGTTGCATAAAAGCGATTAGTTGATTAGTGATTATTGATTAGTTGATTAGTGTAGCAGTTTCTCGAGAAAAACTTTTGCTGCCGTCAAACCGTTTTTGGAGCTTTTGGTCTATATCATAGCTGTTGAAGTGTTTTATCCAAAAATAATGAAGTATTTGATTTATCCGTGCTGACGCATTCAGTAAAAGGAAAATTTTTAACTCAATCTTAATTTCTTTACTTTTTAAGCTCGCATCATTCCAATTTAAGATGTAACTTAATTTAGACTTCTGATTTCGTTAGAACGCTCAAAACGCTTCAACATGATATATAAATTATTGCCGTAGCCCATGCGTAGCTTTCCTTATCCTCGAAAAACTGCTACACTAATCAACTAATCATTTTTATGCAACGGGCCCAATGCAACGTGGAGGCTTATTTTAAAAATTTTAAAAAACTTTAAATGTTTGGTAAGGGAGGACCAAGGGGAACCAGAGTTGGAAGTGGGTCGAAATTTCGTGACCCGCGGGTACCCGCGACCCGCGGACCCCTGACCCGCAACCCGCGACCCACGACCCACTGAGATTTTGGCGACTCACTTGACCCTTTTCTTTAATTTGGACATTTCCGCATATTTAAGTACTCTATAGCATGCAACGAGCAAAATTAACCTTTTAAACATGAAAATAGTGAAGTATTAAAACTTTCAAACAAAAATTTGACAAGTTCAAAACTAACTCCATTAGATTTCGTCTTCTTTTTCGGTAATTATGAGCAAGCTATGCTATCGCTAAAGTGTCGGGACCTCGATCTGTCACTAGAGTCAGTATTTAGGCAACTTTATGAAGATAAAAATAAATTTGCGTGTTGCAATTTCATAAAAGCTCAGCCCCATTCTGATTAATATTTTTACAGCTGCGTGACGTCTACCGCAGGAGTATTGATATATTACTGTCCACTCCCAACTTGGATATGATAGCAAACTACCAGTTTAGTGATTAGGGTACCCGTGGTACCCGTTTAGTGGTTGTATATCATACACATTTATTAGTCCCAATAGTACATAGTATATACAAATTCAATTAGGAATGATCATAACTCGTAGAGCTATGTGGAAATTTTAAGCTTGGCATGTAAATATCTACTAAAGGAAGCATTTTTTCAAGCTCTGCAGGATACGTAAGCTATCAGCATTGTTTTTGCAGAAACGGTTTGTCAGTCAATCAGTGGCATTAAAGGCTTTGAGTGATAATAAAATATTTATACCAATGAGTATGTCACGGGAATGTTACTGAAATATTTTTGACTGAAGATTCATGACAGATTTAATAGAAATAAACATTTTTATCATAAAAGCAATATTATAATGTATAAACACATTCAAAAGAGCCAAAAGTTAAAGAAAAATTGAAAGTTTAGCATAAATTGTAAATTTTCTGGTGAAATTAGCCCAAAATTTTAGCGAAAAATTGGTGTGAACAAAAATAACTCTTGACCCGTTCTGACCCGCGGCCGCGGGTACCCACTGACCTGAAAGTCGACCCGCGGGTACCCACGACCCGCGGGTACTACCCGCGACCCACTTCCAACTCTGAGGGGAACCGAAAATTTTTTGAAAAAATTTCAAAGACCCATTTCTATCTTGAATCTTCAGTCAAAAATATTTCAGTCATATTTTCCTAACATAATCATTCATTGGTATAAATATTTATATTATCACGCAAAGCCTTAATCTTTAATCTTCTGTATTGTAATTGACAATCCATTTTTGCGAAAACTGTTGAGAGCTTACTACAGCCTGAAAGTCTGTTTCCTTAAACAGAGTAAAGAGTTGCTTCTAGTAAATAAATATATATATAACGTCAAGCTGAAATTTCTTCATAGTTCTACGAGTTAAACATTCCTAATTTCATTACTATGTACTAATGAACTGTATGATGTATAAACCGCTGAAATGGTAGTTGTTTGCTATCATATCTAAGGTTGAATGCTCAGTATTATATAACAGTGGTAGTCACCAGCATACCTGAACGGGAGGTCAAATTTCACTGACTCTTGTGGAAGCAAATTTGGGGGAGCGATTTTTCCTGGGGGTACTTTGACATCGATTTTTAAGCGATTTTTGCTTTTTTTACAAAAAACAGCGAACTTTTAGCCAAAACACGTTTTCCGGACGTTTTTTCGCAAAATGTAATTTTAAGTAAATTCCGGCAAATCCGGAAAATTTCTGAAAATTTTAGTCGTGAACCCTATTTTTTGGGCAATGTTTTAACCACATGTGGCCAATTTACTTACCCCTGTGGGCATAGGTTAACGCGGGGGGGGGTCTGGGGAGTCCAAGCCCCCCCCCAACCCGGACAAGGTACAAGCCCTATTGCCGTCGGGGACAAGGAGTAACGAAAAAATGGCCAAGGGGTCACCAAAAACAGCCGGAAAAAATACGTACGTAGCCTTAGCACAAACATTTCTTGAGTCAGACCCAAAACCTTTTGAGTCATGGTCCTTGGGTGGAGTACTTCTTGATCACCCCTTGCTTTTCTTTGATCCGCTCTAGATTTTTACCGAAATCCAATTTTAAAGTGGTGTGCGGGAAGGTAGCGCTGCACACCATAATAGAAATTAAAAAATTGACCTGAATTTTACTCAATCTGTAAAAGACTTGTAATGGCTAGTCTGCTTCCCGTCCGCTCACCGAAGCTAAGCAGATTCTAGTATAAGTCTTAACCAATTTTCTAGCGTCAACTGCATTATAATTTACGCAATACTACTAACAATTAGACTTGTTAGAAGATTCTTACAAAATAATTATCAAAAATTCGGTTTAATTTTTGAATTTTTACACATATAAGATTCCAAATAGACTCCGTCCCGTCTGCTAGACCGGATACATCTACCTTGAACTATCATTACTCGTTCATTGCTTGGCGTTAGCAAGCCCAGAGTTGGACATGGACACATTTTTTCCAACTGCGACCGCTGACGTCGTGACCGTGACCGCCCGCAACCGCGACCGCAGCCCGCCTGCTAATTTTGTGACCGCAAAAGTTTGAGTTATTACCCTTCAATTCTATGCAAAAAATCCACTTTTTCATATTTTTAAAGTATTTACAGTGTTTTTTACAGCCACATCACCGCAGTCGGTATTCCGTTTAGGGCCGGTACAGCGTGAATATATAGTTTTCGACAGCGCAAATGAAAATTAAGCAATTTGGTTTTGTTGCTGCATTTGGAGAGTTCGATAATGGAATTCTGTGTGCAGCATGTCTGTTCTTTCACTTTAGACAGAGTTGAGGTTGCCAAATGGCAACTGAACGGCAGCGCAGCATACTATTAACCAGTGTTGGCATCTGGGATGGGATCCCATGGGATCCCATGGGATGGGATGGGGTGGGATTGAAAACTCATCCCATGTGGGATCAGTGGGATTTTATGGGATCATTTTTCCTTACAAAGCCTTCAAACACCGCTTCCAAATTTATAAAAAGTGCAATATTTTGGTAAATTTGGCATAAAAATGTCTGTTCAATTTCATAATTGGCATTTTGATGACTACCAGCAAAGCAAAGCATGGAACTCTTTAAGGCGCTGGTATCGCTGTGATATTAAAATGCAAAAATATGTAATTTTGCAATATAGCCTGATCGTAAAATGCCTCTCTGTAATGCGTCTGTCAAACTACCTAAGGTACACCATGACAGTGAAGCCTTTCTGTACAGCTTTTGAAGAAAAAACTAACAAATCTGTACAGAAATCTTTTTTTCAATTTACAAATCTATACAGAAATCTGTGCAGAAACTAATCTTCAGTAATATTTCTGTGCAGATTTATGCACAGATTATATACTTACTGACAAAAGGCGTTTCTATATATTCGATCAACATGCTGTACCTTAGCTAGTTTGACAGACGCATAAAAATCAGCAATTTTCGCAATTTTACAGAAAAAATTTAATTTCTGCCCCAAAAAATCTCTACACTGGCAAAGGATTCCAAGCAACATTGGGCACCGTTTGAAACCTTTATACATGTACTGTGCCACTGTGGAATCAGCATTTTTAGTTAGGACCTCTAGTTTTTTATAATGTGTAGCTAAACAAAACTTAATGACACTCATTTTTTGTCACCAAAACCGACCGAATTTAGCGACTTTCGGCAGTTCGCTAACTTCACAAATTAATTAAAATTTTTTGAAGAACTAATTTAAATTTCAAAATCCTAATTCCACAGTGACACAGTATCTGTTTAGAGTTGGTTTAAAAGTATGCAAATGTTACACGGTATCTTACACCAATTTCGACTTTTTTGGCGCAGAATTTTAATCGACACTTTTTCGATTTCCTATTTCGACAGAGCAGACCTAATCCAGATCAAGACCAGATCAAATCAGTATAAGCCAAAAGCGATCTTATGGGTCAAAAACGGCCATTTTTGAGGAAATCAGTTTTGTCAAAATTACGGCGAAATCTTACGGAGACTTTTAAACATTTATACTCAATCGGTTTAGTCCTATCGATTTACTTTCTGCTCAATTTATACAATCTAATTGCACCTTAGCTGGAGTTCTTTGATTTAAGCTAGAGCTTTGGTCGACAAACGTATTTGGCAAAACTGCGATTATTTTATTTTAAACATCAATTTCTCAAAAACTACCCCATGGATTCGCGTAAGCTTTGGCAGGATGAAAATTCGCAGTAGATATTGCGGAGGGACTTTTCTTGACTTGAACTTCACCAGCTGCGAGAATACTCAATGCGACATTGCAAACTTTCGTGTCATCGCACATTTGGTGGATTTTCTGAAGTATAGGACCTGTTGAGCCAAATCCATAAAATTTCCCTCGACCCACATGTCCTTCATGGCACAAAATGAAATTTTGCCCGATTCTATAGTTTTGAGAAATCGATCCTCAAAGTTTGATGGTCTATATTTAATTAGTATGCAACAAATTTTGCTGGTTTTTTGCAAATCTTGCTTTTTTTGTATTTACTGATTAAGCTTTAAAACGGCGTGTCAAATTCTTCTAACTCGCAAACTTGCGAAAGTTTTGCGTTTCAAAATTCCCCTCACAAAAGGATACCACCACCTTATGCCAATATTAAAATTTCAATGCTACAGCGATTGTAAGTTCAAATACTGCAAGTGGGATTATATGAGATTGGAAAAAGCAAGTTCGGACAAATGGGATGGGATGGGACGGTGAATTTGAAAATCTGGTGGGATGGGATGGGATGGGATCAGAGAATTCGTCCCATTTGCCAACTCTGCTATTAACACTGCTTGAAGCGTTGGTTTCCCTCCTTTCGAGTATTTTTAACCTTTAATTTTCATCTAATCTCATGGCTTTGATTGAAACTTTCAGAAGATATTGATTGAACTGAATTGATTGAAACTTAGTTAGCCAATGCAACAACCTTATATTTTGGCAACTATATAGTACGACCAAAAATGTGTGTACAAACTTCAACCGTTTATAGCAGATTAACCTTTGGAGTAAACCCCAACAATGTATATATTTTTAGAATCCTCAGGAACCAGAGATTTCGAAAATCCGGAAAAATCCGGAATTCCGATTTCATTCACGGAAAATCTAAATTTTTTAGTTTTTCGCCCAATTTTTATCGCAATCAAAATTTTGTTTTGACGGTCGAATAGAGCCGGTCCCGCTGCATATTTTGAATCTTTTGCGCTTTCCCCCCCAGGCCTAACTTTTGAATTTTTTGACCAATAACTTTGAAATTTGGTGTGGGTGCATACTGGAGGCTGGTGAATTCAAAAATTCAAAAATTTTAAAATCTTAAAAATTTTTAAAAAATTTTAAATTTTTGTTTGGTAAGGGGGGACCAAGGGGAACTTGGGGATTTTTTGAAAAAATATTGCTGAAAACATGCACACAGGGGTTTTCTGGGGCGCTGAGCACGAATCTGAAATCCGTTTTTCGATTCAGCTTTTCGTTAGCCCAGTATAAGCTTACATGTTAAGCTTTTGGAAATTTTGAAATTTTGAAAACCCGAAATTGGATGCATTTTCGTGAAAAACTTGTAAGAGCAAACATTTGCAGCGGGACCCGCTCTATTCGACCGTCAAAACAAAATTTTGATTGCGATAAAAATTGGGCGAAAAACTAAAAATTTTAGATTTTCCGTGAATGAAACCCGGTATTCCGGATTTTTCCGGATTTTCGAAATCTCGAATTCCTGACGATTCTAAAAATATATACATTGTTGGGGTTTGCTCCATTGTCTAATCTGCTATAAACGGTCAAAGTTTGTACACACATTTTTGGTCGTACTATAGTCTATAGTGTATGAGTATTGAAATTCCTGCATTTGATTATCACGAGGAGGTATTAGTTAACAGTCCTGTCAACTGTCACTTAAAGAAAAATGTACACGGGTACCCGCGACCGGGTTAACCCCTTAAAAGCTTAAACTTTAACACTTTGCTGCAGATTGGTCAATAATTTGTTGAAATGGATCCGTGCTAAATTTCAGCAAAATCGACAAAAAGCAAAAAGTGCAAAACAGGGATTCGCCCGGATCGCCCTACTACAGGATGACGCTGCATTGAAGATGTAATAAATGTCTATTAATGATATGAGAAAATGTCTTCTTTTGTTGTCTTATTTAGTAAAGGGACTGAATCTGGGTCACCTTTTTTGTCAAAAACTGGCCATAAATGACAAAAAATTTGGTTCTCCCTTACCGCTGCAGTTTATAGGCCGAAACTTGTTATGTCAGCAGCTCTACGCTTTGCAAATACTACTAAGTAAATTTCATAAAGAACAAACTTACTAATTATAATTTATTAATTTATTTAGCATTAAAACTTGATGGTGATTCACATTATGAGCTGTCTTCAAATGTGAATCAGTGGTATCAAAATGTGGGCCAGGGGGTCTCAAATGTGGGCTTAACTAAATTTGCACGTTTTAACATATGCATCTCAACTAAACCACACGATTTTACTTCAATATTTGAAGAATTCACACTATATAACTTACATCAACACCATTTGTACTTAATTCACAAACGAAAATCTTCCAAAATTAGACTTTTCAATTACACAGAACACAATATGTAATAAACTACGAAATTAGTAAACAAAAACTACAAAATTAACGAATTTTAGTCAGTTTGAGAACTCTCTCCTCTCCACATCCAAAGCTGCTGGAGAGTGGAGAAGTGATGATATGGAGGTGATTGAATGGGAGAGAGGACTGATCAAACTGCATTGAGATTGAACGATTTACATAACAGCATCGTGGTTGGTCGAACAGATGTGGAAAACAGAAATCATAGATAACTTTAGTAAAGACGAAACCAAAAAATTCATATTCACAATTGCTAAAACACACACATAACTAACTTTTCCATACAATATTTCTAAAAAGTAGTAAACGTAGTGGTAAAAATAAAATTCAGTAACTCTTGCTTAACGACAGGTTGCTGAGAAAAGACCACACAAAACGGACCGATGGTAGATACTAGGGTTGTTCACTGGCCCAATTTTTCCTGGGCCGGCCGGCTCAACTTGCGACGCCACAGGCATTTTCACCGTTTATCCAAAACACAAGATATTTGATAATTTTCAAGGCAGACTTTAGCAAGTTTAAGGCGATAAATGGCGTATTTTAATGGCCGGTTTGTCACCGACCGGCCGGCTGGCGGCCTGAACCTGACCGGCCGGCCTGAGCCTGGCTGGCCTGTAACCGGCTGGCCGGCCCACTCTGCCCTTGGGTCGGCCAGTCTGGACAGGTCCGTCGCACAACGACAACACTAGTAGACGCCCACTCCAGAATTTAAAATAATGCAAATTAATGAAAAATAATTCCTAATAAAATATTAGAATGCTCGTTGGTTCTATTTTTTAAAAATTAACATGGTTGGATGAATATTCCAACCATTTTTAATCCACGGATTAAACGAGTTAATTTTAATCCGTTTAATCCCTCACTAAAGAAACAGCTAACTTTAATCTGCCGACTTTTAATCCATTTAATCCGCGTAATGATTAAAAAACTAGTAGAAAAAGCACTTAGCGGATTAAACCGATTAAAATTAATCTTTAAAGAAACAGCGATTAAGCAGGTTGGCTTATATTTAACTCTGATTTTTTAATCCGAAGGCTGAATTAAGGAAAAGTATTATAAATTAAAGATTTAATCCTAGGTGCCCTAATGAAACAAGATTTAATTTAATCCTTTTGACTCGTTTATGGCACTGGATTAAATTTCAATCCGTTTATTCTGAGGTGCTATTTCTATAATGTGGATTAACTCTAGTCTAATCCGTTTAATCTTCAAAGAAATAGTGCCGTAGATTCCCAAAATTGTACAAAATTGCACAAAATCCGCTTTTAAATGGCGAATATACTATAAAATCTCGGAGTTTTCTTTAATTTTAAGGTTAAAACCTGACCCTCACTAGCCCAAGATCAATGTCTCCTCTTAAGTTTCCACCTATCCATACCCGTTCTGTCGATATTTACTCTGAGTTATATGCATAGTTACTCTCGAACAGTGCTTTATTTAAGCAGGGCCCACTTTGCCTTACCCGATTCAGATTGCAAGACTCTTGGCCCACTTTGCAAGGAAAATTACAAAATTTGACGAGGTTGGCAAGAATGTTTATATCTCTCTAAAATAAATTATTTGAAAAATAACATTTTGCCACGTGAAAGAGCAGAAGTTACGCTATACAATGATGTAAAAATCTCTATGATTCATTGAGACAATTTTCTTTTCTAATACACCAAAAAAGTGTCGGACAAGTTGCAAAAACAGTGCCCACGCGTCTGAAATAAAAATTGAATAGCTATAGCGCAAAAGAATTCGCGCGCTATTTTGTTATTGGTCAAAAGAATCACGTGACGACCTTCCCAACATGTCAAGCTATCGTGTGATATAAAATGATGCTCTATCTTTGGACTGAGACATAAATATTGCCAAAAAACTGCAGCAGCGGCCCACTTTGCAGGGTGACCCACATTCAGTCCCTTTACTATTTTATTTAAAATTTTCCAAAAGTAAACAAGGTTTCAAAATTCTCAAATGGTGAAAAGTTGGACATTGCGTCAGCAAAAATTATGTTATTATCTTAACTCTTTTCACGTAGAGTTAATTTTAACTCTACCAGTTTTTCTTTTCACGTATGCAGAGAGTTAATTTTAACTCTACCAGTTTTAACTCTTTTAACTCTTTTCGCGTATGCACAGAGTTAATTTTAACTCTGCCAGTTTTAACTCTTTTAACTTTTTGATTTTTAACCCTGCACAGTTAAAAGAGTTAAAAACAGGCAGAGTTAAATTTAACCCTGCGCATTCATGAAAAGAGTTAAAAGAGTTAATTTTAACTCTACTCTACTCTACCCATTCGTGAAAAGGCCTTAGGGTGCGCGAGATCGTTGTACACTTTCCTGCTGCGCGAATCAAGTGTACATTTTATAAATACGCGGCCCGGTCCCTGTTTGGTTTTCGCTCCACGGCCCGGTCCGGGTTGCATGTAGGGTTGTATCCGGGCCGTGTAGCGGGCTCCGGGCCCTGCGCCGGGCCCGGGCCGGGCCGGCCCGGTTTACGCCCGGGCCCGGAAAATTTTGAGTTGGGTCCGGCCCGGGCCCGGCCCGGCTCTGGCTGAAAGCCCTCTGCTCAATTTATACAATCTAATTGCACCTTAGCTGGAGTTCTTTGATTTAAGCTAGAGCTTTGGTCGACAAACGTATTTGGCAAAACTGCGATTATTTTATTTTAAACATCAATTTCTCAAAAACTACCCCATGGATTCGCGTAAGCTTTGGCAGGATGAAAATTCGCAGTAGATATTGCGGAGGGACTTTTCTTGACTTGAACTTCACCAGCTGCGAGAATACTCAATGCGACATTGCAAACTTTCGTGTCATCGCACATTTGGTGGATTTTCTGAAGTATAGGACCTGTTGAGCCAAATCCATAAAATTTCCCTCGACCCACATGTCCTTCATGGCACAAAATGAAATTTTGCCCGATTCTATAGTTTTGAGAAATCGATCCTCAAAGTTTGATGGTCTATATTTAATTAGTATGCAATAAATTTTGCTGGTTTTTTGCAAATCTTGCTTTTTTGTATTTACTGATTATAAGCTTTAAAACGGCGTGTCAAATTCTTCTAACTCGCAAAATTGCGAAAGTTTTGCGTTTCAAAATTCCCCTCACAAAAGGATACCACCACCTTATGCCAATATTAAAATTTCAATGCTACAGCGATTGTAAGGTCAAATACTGCAAGTGGGATTATATGAGGTTGGAAAAAGCAAGTTCGGACAAATGGGATGGGATGGGACGGTGAATTTGAAAATCTGGTGGGATGGGATGGGATGGGATCAGAGAATTCGTCCCATTTGCCAACTCTGCTATTAACACTGCTTGAAGCGTTGGTTTCCCTCCTTTCGAGTATTTTTAACCTTTAATTTTCATCTAATCTCATGGCTTTGATTGAAACTTTCAGAAGATATTGATTGAACTGAATTGATTGAAACTTAGTTAGCCAATGCAACAACCTTATATTTTGGCAACTATAGTACGACCAAAAATGTGTGTACAAACTTCAACCGTTTATAGCAGATTAACCTTTGGAGTAAACCCCAACAATGTATATATTTTTAGAATCCTCAGGAACCAGAGATTTCGAAAATCCGGAAAAATCCGGAATTCCGATTTCATTCACGGAAAATCTAAATTTTTTAGTTTTTCGCCCAGTTTTTATCGCAATCAAAATTTTGTTTTGACGGTCGAATAGAGCCGGTCCCGCTGCATATTTTGAATCTTTTGCGCTTTCCCCCCCAGGCCTAACTTTTGAATTTTTTGACCAATAACTTTGAAATTTGGTGTGGGTGCATACTGGAGGCTGGTGAATTCAAAAATTCAAAAATTTTAAAATCTTAAAAATTTTTAAAAAATTTTAAATTTTTGTTTGGTAAGGGGGGACCAAGGGGAACTTGGGGATTTTTTTGAAATAATATTGATTAAAACATGCACACAGGGGTTTTCTGGGGCGCTGAGCACGAATCTGAAATCCGTTTTTCGATTCAGCTTTTCGTTAGCCCAGTATAAGCTTACATGTTAAGCTTTTGGAAATTTTGAAATTTTGAAAACCCGAAATTGGATGCATTTTCGTGAAAAACTTGTAAGAGCAAACATTTGCAGCGGGACCCGCTCTATTCGACCGTCAAAACAAAATTTTGATTGCGATAAAAATTGGGCGAAAAACTAAAAATTTTAGATTTTCCGTGAATGAAACCCGGTATTCCGGATTTTTCCGGATTTTCGAAATCTCGAATTCCTGACGATTCTAAAAATATATACATTGTTGGGGTTTGCTCCATTGTCTAATCTGCTATAAACGGTCAAAGTTTGTACACACATTTTTGGTCGTACTATAGTCTATAGTGTATGAGTATTGAAATTCCTGCATTTGATTATCACGAGGAGGTATTAGTTAACAGTCCTGTCAACTGTCACTTAAAGAAAAATGTACACGGGTACCCGCGACCGGGTTAACCCCTTAAAAGCTTAAACTTTAACACTTTGCTGCAGATTGGTCAATAATTTGTTGAAATGGATCCGTGCTAAATTTCAGCAAAATCGACAAAAAGCAAAAAGTGCAAAACAGGGATTCGCCCGGATCGCCCTACTACAGGATGACGCTGCATTGAAGATGTAATAAATGTCTATTAATGATATGAGAAAATGTCTTCTTTTGTTGTCTTATTTTATTTAAAATTTTCCAAAAGTAAACAAGGTTTTAAAATTCTCAAATGGTGAAAAGTTGGACATTGCGTAAGCAAAAATTATGTTATTATCTTAACTCTTTTCACGTAGAGTTAATTTTAACTCTACCAGTTTTTCTTTTCACGTATGCAGAGAGTTAATTTTAACTCTACCAGTTTTAACTCTTTTAACTCTTTTCGCGTATGCACAGAGTTAATTTTAACTCTGCCAGTTTTAACTCTTTTAACTTTTTGATTTTTAACCCTGCACAGTTAAAAGAGTTAAAAACAGGCAGAGTTAAATTTAACCCTGCGCATTCATGAAAAGAGTTAAAAGAGTTAATTTTAACTCTACTCTACTCTACCCATTCGTGAAAAGGCCTTAGGGTGCGCGAGATCGTTGTACACTTTCCTGCTGCGCGAATCAAGTGTACATTTTATAAATACGCGGCCCGGTCCCTGTTTGGTTTTCGCTCCACGGCCCGGTCCCTGTTTGGTTTTCGCTCCACGGCCCGGTCCGGGTTGCATGTAGGGTTGTATCCGGGCCGTGTAGCGGGCTCCGGGCCCTGGGCCGGGCCCGGGCCGGGCCGGCCCGGTTTACGCCCGGGCCCGGAAAATTTTGAGTTGGGTCCGGCCCGGCTCTGGCTGAAAGCCCGGCCCGCTACCGGGCCCGGTTTTTTAGGCCGGGCCCACCGGGCCTGCCGGGCTCACCGGGCCTGCCGGGCTCACCGGGCCGGCCTGGCTCATATTGTCTGCCTTGCTCAGTTTGCGAGTCTGGGACTTCCTGCGGCCCGGGCTTTGAGCCGGGCTTAGTAGCGGGCCCGGGCTTTGGAGCCCGGGCCTATCACCGGGCCCGGGGAATTGAAGCCGGGGCAAGGAGCGGGCCCAGGCCTTGGGCCGGGCCGGGTAGCGGGCTCCGGGCTTTGACTGGGCTCCGGGCCGGGCCTGGGCCGGGCCAGGCCCGGGCCCGGGCCCGGCCCGGCGGAAAATTTAGGCCCGGGCGCCCCGGCCCGGCCAATTTCTTATCGGAACAACCCTAGTTGCATGTTTCTAATCTGTGTAACTGGAATACGCATTCTAAACTGTGTAGCGTAAATACGCAAGCGCTTAGAAAGTGTGTGCTTGGAATACGCAGCATGCTTATTACTTCATTTCTAGTGGTCCCTCGGATGCTATTATATATATCTTCATAAAAATGATTATATGCCGTAAATGCTGTATATAAACAAGTGCTAGTGGAGTGGAGATGGAGAAACATAACGAATAATCAGCATAGCATACTTATAGAATAAGATTGGAAAACTGGTTTCCTACCGGAAAACAAGTGTTTAATTGTTTGCTCTTGTCACAATCCTTGAGTTTTGGATAATTCATTAGTTTATTGTTTTTTAATTTAATCGAACCGAATAACTGAATCCTAAACATATGCACTAAGACGTGTGATCAGGGCCACGTTGCATAAAACACTGATTTTAATCAGTAATCAGTAATCAGACATCAGTAAATTCCGTTGCATAAAATTTACTGATTACCATCAGTAATCAGTAATTAGTAATCAGTGAATTATCAGTGAAATAATCAGTGAACTATCAGTAAGCGTTGCATAAAGCATTTTACTGATGACTGTTTGCTGATAGTTTGTCAGTAAATGGCCATCAGTGTTTGTTTACTGATTATCTACATTATCTTGGTGATTTTCACCAAATCAAATGATTGAATTTTTTGTAATGTTAGTTTATCTTGTTCCCTAGAATGCGCTGTATTCACGGATATAAAAATTTTCCTATCCCTTGACTACAGCCTGAGTTGTAGTCGTTTAAAATATGATGCCTTAGTTTTACAGATTAATTGATTTTAAGCCGCACCAAAATTTGTTTACTTGAGAGTTAAATCCTTACTTTTCCATATTCATTTTGACTCAACAGTATTAATTATTAATAATTCTTGCATAAAACATTTCATTTTCTACTATTTAAGGTGAATACTAATTCGCTAGTTCATTGGATGGCATTACTTGGCTTAAAAATACTGATTATATCTACTGATGGTTTAAATCAGTATTCAGCCATCAGTAGTTTTATGCAACAGAAAAAATGTTACTGATTACTGATGGCACTGATTACTGATGGTTCTGATAACTGATTACTGATTGTTTTATGCAACGGGGCCCTGGTAAGCAAACTTCCTCTACTAAATTTGCACTAACAATAATAATTTCGTAATTTGTGCTAATAGTCATATACAAAACATGGCCAAATTTACACAATGAACAGGTTTTAAAATAACAAAACAACCAACCAAGATGTGACAAATTTAGAGTTTTCCATATGTTGAATTTTCAACCTATGACAAACCAAAGGACCCAAATTTTTAAGATGTAAGCTCATAGTAAAGCTTCATTAGAAAGAAGTTAAACCCAGATGAAATACATGACATATTCGTGTTCTGAAGTCTGCAAAATCCCTTTCTTCAAAATCATCCTTGGTCTCCCCTTGGAAATGTTAAGATTTTAAATTTTTCAAATTCAAAAAAATTCAAAATTTCATTACGAATCAATCCGAATTCCGAAATACCTTGAAATGCATCCATCCAAAATTTGAGCTAAATTGTAACATTTTTGAGTGTGATTTTAGACGTTTTGGTAGGGAACCGTCTTAAACTGCGAACGATGCCTCCTTACATCAATACCAATACCATCAAACCTAATTATATAAGCGAATGTTTTCATTCCTATTCAACTGTTCACATATAAAAAAACTTTTACAGCCTACTCATAGACGTAACTTAAAATGAATTAGGTGTATCCAATAAGTAGCCACCATATAACAACCTTAAACACCCAGATATTGACACAGCTCAATTCTAACTTCCATTATGTGTAATTAATCATCTTAAAACAAAGCCATTGAAAATCCGTATATGAAATTTTGATTGTAGACTTGAAATTTCACCGAAATTTATTAAAAAATTGCCATTTACCGTGTAAAAAAACCGGCCCGGCCCGTCACTGGCCCGCTGCCGGTGGCGGGCCGCCTATTTGTAGTCTTGCGGGCCGGGCCGTCGCCGAAAAATCCGGGGCCGGCCCGTGGACAGGCCCGAGCCCACGGCCCGCCACCGGCCCTCGTCACAACTCTAGCATTGAGGGCTTTCTGCAAGTTTTGTTTCTGTTATATATGTTACGAGCAGGTGAGTAAATTGAACACTTTGATATTTTTTTACAGTCACCTCACCCCAGTCGGTTCGCCGGTTAGGGGTAGTGTCAGCAGTTTTGGAACTTTGTCTGGGTGTCGGGGATGCTGACACTGAATAACTGGAATCGCAATTATCCGAGGTGTTCTACAAGGCTATCAGTACGTCCATTACTTTCACCGTAATGGAGGTCCTGCGGTAGCTCCACCTCGCAGGCGGCCCCCCTTGACAATCTCGGTAAATTGCCCAAGGTGGGAAGTCCAGGGTTTCCCCTAGAGGAACATTGTGCGGCTCCAGATTGAAGCCGGAGTGAACAATGATCAGAGTAGATCAATTGTTCAATTTCAGATCCCACGGATCTGAACTTTCGTGTTTGTGGTTGATGTGTGCAGAGAGTACAGTCAACTTTCCTCTCCGATCAACCTGTGCACAACGTATAACAATGTTGTCATTTGGATGTAGCACTGATAGGTCGATCTTTATGATTGCATTTTAAATAGGATCTGTTTGCCGTCAGTCTGTTTAATTCCCCTTTTCTCAAGTACTCGACCACTTATGTTAAATTAACCGTCTGCAAATTAAATAGGACTGTTGCGGATGCACGTTAAACCGCCGAAGCAACCGTATACAGAATCTAGTCAAAACATTGTAAAAGACACTTAGCTTGTTTAAGCAATTCCATAACCTTTGATGGCATGATTTGGCGTACACGCATAGCTTACGCAGCACCACGTTAACACTCTGCTTTCACACTTATTCCAAAACCATAACCATAGCCATGCAAAATTTCCAGTGATACAATCCATACATTCCAGAACATTTGATTTAGCCAGTCTAATTTAGCCAAATCGTTGTCTTTATTTGCAAGGTTAGTCTTTGTAGTTTAAACAAAACGGGGTGACCAAACCAGTAGATCTGCAGCTTTTTAGACATATTTCGTTTATATTGCAAATATGACGACTCAACCTCAAGTCACTCTCAGCAAAACAGGAAAGGAATAGCATTAATTGAAATTATTTAAATGGTCCTTTTATAAGCGATTAAAACAAAATCCCCTGTTTTACAACGCTCCTAAGTAGGAACCTAAGCCTAACTTCTGTGACTCAATCAATTTCTGTTTATTTCAGGTAATTCTACAATTCCAAACTTAAACTTAACTTGTAGTGGCACGGCAGCTTCTTCACTTAGCAGATCAAAAAACCCAATTGGACACTTCTGAAAGTGTCCAGACAGATAGATAAATTATGGATGTGCGCAGACAGATAGATAAATTTTTACAATTATCGCCTTCTATCCGGACAGATGAGTAAATTATGAGCTAGAATAAATTATGACAGAGCAGGGTTGGACACATGCGTAAATTTTTGAACTATGAACTAATGGTGTAATATATTTGTGTTTACAGCTGTTTTCAACCTTAGCATTGTCTTTTACTTTATTTTTATAATAGTTTATGCATAGTTCTAAAGCTTGTTATTATGTTTTATTAGTTTGTTTTATTTTTTAAATTTCATTTTTTTGTTAACTTAAAGCAACATATATTGTTCCGGCTTATTGACTGCTATTGATAATTTATTTATTTGTTAATTAATTATAATTCTTTTATGTACTTATTTGTGAGCTATATATACTTAAGGGGGGGTCACTTTGGTCAAAAATCGATAGTCACGGATTTCGCTCATTTTCACACATAATATGCCCCCATATGTTCTTAAAAATAACCTAGAATATTAGCGTTCGAAATCAAACTGTGACAGAGTTATTCAGGTTCAAAGCCGGAAAACTTGAAAATTCCGGCGATGAGCCCTGCAAGGTCAGGTGGAGACCAAACGCGACCGAAAGCAGGGTTAACCGATACACCAAATTAAAGCCTTTACTAAGGTAATATTTAAGTGCAAACGTGGCTCAAGGCCAGCTATCCAAGCGTTCATAATGCATGCTTGAGTGCTGCACTGACCTAACCTTGCAGGACTGCCCAGTATAACTTTAACTCGTTTTATCTTGCACAGACAACATTTTAGACCCATGGTTCTATGAGAAAAGTTGCTCCTCGTTCCATTAGCTATCGATTGATACCCATTTTGTCTATATTTGGAAAAATTTTAAAATTGACATTTTTCATCTATAAAGATCAAAGGTGCCGCCACAGTAGCATGTTCAATATTGACGCATTTGTTTTGGCCATATTATGTGACAGACATAGTTATATTAATTAATCTGCCAAGTTTGGTGATTTTTTACCTCATAATGAGTGAGAAATTATCAAAAGAATGTGAAAATTATGAAAAATGGCCATTTTTAGCAAAATTTGCTGTTTTTGTGGCAAGTTTTTTGAGCTTACTGTAGATGATAGAAACATGCGAGTACTTTCATAGGACGTGGATTTATGCGTAGAGTGCAGCTATCTATTGGCCGTTTCTGTAGATTTTTCCAATCGTTCAGGACAAGCAAAAGAGTACCGTAGGTCCTGTTTTTCATGGTCCAAAAATGGCCGATTTTCCAAAATTCTGACTTTAAAAATTGGCCAAAAATCCAATACTGAACTGAATCGCTTCAGAGGAGATAGCTGCACTCTACAATGTGTCCTTAATGGTTCTGAAAAGGTTTCAGAGTTCTGACTCTTATACAGCGAAAAATTTTTCTGCCACAAACTTTTTAACCTAACTTTTTCATTTTCCTATGTTTAACACATGTCGAGGTCACCTTTGAGGGCCTGTACAGAACGATAGACGCAATATTTCGCAAAACGCTCTTGTCTTGTTTCGCGGACCCATGGGGACTACAGAATATGTGAAAATGAGCAAAATCGGAGATGGTCGAAAAATCGGCAAAAAAGTGACCCCCCCCCCCCTTAAGCTTAATTTAACATGGAAATCAACGGTGAAATTCTACTATTTAACAGAACTAATTATATAATATTAAAATATATAGTTATTATATTTTGTACCATTTAACGCAAAAGGTGGCACTCGATTAGTTCGTTGGCCGGCCGGCCCAGCACAGGACGCCTCCGTTGCTGTGTGACGCGAATCGAAGCGCACACGAAAAGACCACTTTTCGCTTCTCATTGTGACAGCAAAAAATGGTCAAGTCAAACCCCCTTTTCAAAATCCTGGATACCATCCATCTTTCGTTTCGAAAGCAGCTATGGTCGCTGGTCAGCTGATTGCAATTTGCAAATTGCAATATTGAAATTATTCCACTTGTTTGGTAGATTAATTAATATTGCAATATTAATCTGTTATGTTATGTAGAATTCCTAACATTACCGACATACTTACCCAGACTGTCACTTAAAAACCATAGTTTTATAATATATAAGTTACTTATGCCGATTCCTCTGTTTCACATAACTGCCCAAAATTTTCGGAAGTAATGCTATGCAAACGTGCTCATAGCAGAAGTTATTTTCTATTACTGTTTTGCTTGGACGATGATTTATTAATTGAATGAAGTAGTGATGGGCACTGGATATCTGGAAAATTTTTAAATCCGGATAATATCCGATCTTAGAAAAATATCCGGATATCATGTCACTTGTTTTATGCTGTCATGTTGTGGGTTAGCCCGGTTCACACTAAGCAATAATTGCCGGCAATAAGATTGCCAGTAATATGATTGCCAACAAATTGCCCATTTATTGCTAGTGTGAACAGTGTTAAAATTGCCAGCAATATATATTGCTGTCAACCGGCAATCTCAGCTAGGAGAGTGAGCAAGCTCTGTGGCAATTAAACACGTAAATTAGCGGCGTACAGATTGCCGCTGGACTCAAATTTTAAATTTCCCGCTATATTGCCAGCAATCTTGGTGATGCAGTGTGAACGGGTGCATTGCTGGGAATATTATCATTGCCCCCACATTGCTGGCAAGTAGATTGCCTGCAAATTGCCTAGTATGAACCGGGCTTAAAGCCCGGTTCACACTAGGCAATAATTGCGGGCAATCTTATTGCCAGCAATATGATTTCCAACAGAGTGCCCATTTATTGCTAGTGTGAACAGTGTTAAAATTGTCAGCAATATTGCTGTCAATCGGCAATCTCAGCTAGGAGAGTAAGCAAGCTCTGTGGCAATTAAACACGTACCTAAATATAGCGGCGTACAGATAGCTTCTGGACTAAAATTTTAAATTTCTCGCTATATTGCCGGCAATCTTGGTAATGCAGTGTGAACGGGTGCATTGCTGGGAATATTGCCATTGCCCCCCCATTGCTGGCAAGTAAATTGCCTGCAAATTGCCTAGTGTGAACCGGGCTTAAAGGTTTTTAAACGATATGCAAATTAGTTTGTTTGCGATATAAACTGCCTGATTGATACTTCTACTGTTGTTTGTCTTACCGCACTCGCGTTTTTCTTTTTTACCTGTGTCTCTCAGTATGCCTAAAGATACCTTAGTCTGATTCCCGCACATCATCCAGTGAATCTTCTTCGCCGTCGCGGTCTCGGTCTTCTGGTCGTAGCCGCTCGCCACGTAAGCCCTCTTGTGCCGCTTCAGGTCGCCACCGTCGGAAAACCTCCCGCACGCCATCACCTGCTCAATGTTCTGCTTCAGTGGATTCCGGCTTTTTTGAGCCCGGCCAAATCATGTCGGACGCGAGCCCACCCAAAGTTCCGCAATTCTTTGGCAACGACAATCCGTTGCCACCCCACGCATTATTCTCCACTCGGGAATGTCTTGGGCAACAGAGCCTCCCGGTCCTTGTTTGTTATCTCTCACAGAGTGGGCTAAAGATCGGTGGGTTTCCTTCCACTACCAAGCAACTACTCAAACCGGACGATGCCGTTTATGACAGACTGGCTGTGTGTGACGATGATCGCAGCATTTTCGCCGCTCTTGAATTGGGCTCTGCTCATCGCCAGTTTTTTTCCTCTGAGCGCAGAAGTGAGGCAAAAACTTCAAAATTTCTTAATTTTTCAACAATTTCTTTGAAAATAGTTGTGATAAAATCAAGATTGTAGCTTAGATGTATGATGGTTTGCCGCAGCGCTCCGAAAAATTCATAGAAAAACCGAAATTTTAAATGTTAAATCAAAAAATTTTCTTGAACTTATGCTTTGATTTGAATAGGCGGATAGCCGGTTATAAAAACTATCCTGTAGCATCACTGGTAAGAGCATACCTGAACGGGAGGTCAAATTTCACTGACCCTTGTGGAAGTAAATTTGGGTACCCCGTGTGAGAGCGATTTTTCTTGGGGGTACTTTTAAAAACGATTTTTAAGCGATTTTCGCCGTTTTTTAACAAAAAAACAGCTACCTTTTAGCTAAAACACGTTTTTCGGACGTTTTTTAGCAAAAATTAGTGCTTTTAAGAAAAAAATTCCGGAAAATTTTTGGAAATTTTAGTCGTAAAACCCATTTTTTGGCCAATTTTTCCCCCTTGTGGGAGCAATTTCGCGACCCCTTGTGGGCGACTTCGCCGAGGGGGGAATTTCCTCCCCCCCCCTTTGTCTACCTGTGGGTAAGAGGTATTCCCAAGAAACTGTGCGTACACTGATTTTATAGTGAAATCTGACAGCACGAAGATAAAATGCAACATATATAGTAGAGTTAGGTCAGTCAGATTAGATAAAAATGCTCTATTTAATACCTACGTACGTAAGGAATATTGGCAAATTTCGTGTTCTCGACAAGAATCGATGTCGGAATGCTAAAATAAATGGGGGGCCTGGTGGGAGGCGGTTTTTCGATGCCTGCCCCCGAAAACGGGGTGGCTGTCTGGGGTCAGACCCCGTTACAGGCCCCCCCGAAGAACTGTGCTTGGCACTGAGGAGGAAGACTGTTGGAGTTTTTACTTTATTTTACATAAGAATACATTCTATATACAGTAAATTACATTTGTGTTATCACAAGGCAAAAGTCACAAAGTTTACGATTCTTAAAAAATGTGCCTCTGATATCAATTCAAACCCATAATAAAGCCATTGCCAAATACCAACCATAAAAATGTACAACACATGCAGAAATCTATGTGTATAATACAAAAAGTATCTTTGCATATACAAAAAATACAGAAAAATACAGAAAATGTTTGAGTTCACAATTACAAGAAAACATGATAACATCAAGGAAAACCGATTATGTAGGCTACATCATATACACTTAAGTTAGTTACACCCCGTATGAGATTTGTATGGGATCGGATCGGATCGGTAGTAAAAAATTAACCGATCCGATCCAGTAAAATTATTTGTCAATCCCATCCAATCCGATCCGATCCGGGTCATGGATCGGTCGATCCGATGACCGATCCAGCGATCCAAGTTAGCTTATGAAATCACCTTATCAGTTAAAAGCTATAAGGATGAGAACTAAGTTTAATATCTGAAACTGAAACTGTAACTATTTTGGCTTATTGGATCTTTCTGGAACTCAAATTAGATCAGATCGCGGATCGGATCATTTTGCTGATCCGATCCACATAACTAGTACTGTATAATACAGTACGTCAATTTTCGTACCATATTAAACGGTACGTCCCGTTTTAATGTTGTGCGGTTATTTGTTGTACCGTATTTAAAAAGAAACAGAATATATATACCGCTCTTAAATAATAAACTTTTTATTATTAATAATAGGCATCTTATCAAATGGCACTAACTTTTACAAGACTTTTAAGCTACCCATTGTACAGCTCCGTGATTTACATAAAACGCTTTCAAAATTTGTCAAAACAAAAAGAACACCATCTTTGTGATTATGTGCATACTGCAATTCATATAAAAATCTACATATGGACCTTTTCGCGTAGTTTCGCGTTTTAAACGAGTTAAAAGAATTAAAATCAACTCAATCCTTTTCGCGCACAGGGTTAACAGAGTTAAACCTATTTAACTTTAACTTTAACACTTTAACTCGCCTATTCTTTATTTTTTATTTTTATTTTTAACTCGCGAATTTTAACTCTACTCTTTTAACTCGTATTCGAAAAGGCCCTATGAAAAGCAGTGAGTGCGTGTTCAATGTATCTAAAAAGCGATTATACAAGATCTGCTGCTTCGATGCGCAGCAAGAAATAAAATATGTAATACTGAAAATATCACAGAAAGAACTCGATTCGAGAACAGTATATACTTATTGATCTTAAAAATTAGTCCAAACAATTTGTGATTATAAATAGGCAAAAACTGTTTAAACGATACAATCAAAAGAGGAGGGAGACATAGTTGCTAACTGCAGGCACAATGGCTTTGGTTACATGAGTTAATTGGACGTACAGGGTGGGAGGTTTTTTCATGGGACTTATTCCAGACTTTTTGGACAAGATTTCTGCCAATGCCAAAATCCCGTCATCATTGATCTGGCGACAGTGGCTGAAATCCAGATCTGGAGTTTTTGTGTTGATCAGCTTTCCAGCTTCAATTACTCCGTTATTAGTTATCCCGCAGCCCTAAAAGGTACAACTCCAGATTAGATTATACTGTGTATTAGACCAACAGAAACCAGACCTCAAAATGCTTTACGTTGTTGCCAGATTTGTAAGAGAAGGTCTCAACCAAACTACATTAATTCTATATCGTTAAAAAGATCTTGTTCTGCGCAACAATGATTTAAAAATTATTGCTGTCCTACTTTCCTAGCTCAAGTTATAACATTTAACTAGTCGAAAACTCCCGTTTTCGAAAAACGTCAGCATACTAATGTTTCCACGCCGAGAACGTCCCCTCCTGAGATTTCGGCCTTAATGTTTCGAACATAATTGCAAGCTTATACATTAGGAAGCGCTGTGCGCTGACGCTGACTACTGAGTGTCTACTCTTTCTATTATAAACTCTTGATCGTATGAATATTGTGCTGAGTCATTCAATAACTAGAAAATCTTAGTTTTTACCTGCTGACTTACCTCCTTGCGCAGCATAGCTAGCCATCTTCACAGGTCTAGCCCCGTTCCGAACAAGGACTATTTATCAGTAACTCATTGTCGAAATGTCAACTTACAGCAAAACATATTGTGGTAAGATTCTTTTGCAGGGCAAGATTGAGACTTTTATCAGTAACATTTGTACAGAAACTGATACTTATTTCTTTGAGTGGACAGAGGTCAATCACAGCCACAATACCGCCATCCGTGATACTGTTCACTTTTGTGATTATCAATCTCCTCAGACAACCATTCACTGAAACAGCATTAATAAAACTACGTATGCTATCACTAAGTCGGTCGTGTCTAAAACCAGGAACAGGAACAGGAATAGGAACAAATGTCTAAAACCATGAACAGGAACGGGGTTTAATTTCAGGAACAGAATCAGGAACAGGGGTCTAATTTCAGGAACAGATTCAGGAACAGGGGTCCAATTTCAAGAAAAAGGAACGTGGGTCTAGTTTCAGGAACGGGTCTAATTTCGGAAACAGGAACGGGGGTGTAATTTCAGGAACAGATTCAGGAACAGGGGTTTAATCTCAGGAACCGAACGTTCCTAATTTTAGACCCCCCTTCCTGAATCTGCTCCTAAAATCAGACCCCGTCCGTCGCTGTTCCAGAAATTAGACCCCCGTTCCGGTTCCTGATTTTAGACCCCCGTTCCTGAATCTGTTCCTGAAATTAGACCCCCGTTCATATTCCTGAAATATTAAACCCCGTTCCTGAATCTGCTCCTGAAATTAGACCCCCGTTTATATTCCTGAAATTAGACTCCCGTTCTGTTCCTGATTTTAGACCCCGGTTCCTGTTCCTGTTCTTGTTCCTTTTTCTGCTTTTAGACCTTTGTTCCCGTTCCTGTTCCTGGTCTTAGACACGACCCACAAGGGCACACAAAACTATAGTGCGACCAAAAAATGTATGTGCAAACTTTGCGGCCGGTTGCACCAAATGTGACTAACATCTAATTAGACTAATTTGTAATTAAGTTCTAATTAAGGCCATGTTCCGTTGCACCAAATGGAAAGTTAGTTAGATTTTAATTCTAGTCAGGGGTAGGATTAAGATTTGACTAACTTCTGACTAACATCTTATTAAAATCTAACTAAAAACTAACTAAAGTCATCATGTGACATAAGCTTGTACCTGATTTGCTCGAGCTCATCTGCGCAAAATACTGATTGGTTTAGAGCTAATCAGATTTTAAAATCTAACTAGCTTGGTGCAACGGAGAATCTGATTAAAATAAGATTAAGACTAGCTAATAATATTTTAATTAGAAGTTAATCATATTTGGTGCAACCGACTGTTGATCGTTTATAGCAGATTAGCCTTTGGAGTAAACCCCAACAATGTATATATTTTTCGAGTCGTCAGAAACTCGAGATTTCGAAAATCCGGAAAATTCCGGAATTCCGAGTTTCATTTACGGAAGATATAAAATTTTTTGTTTTTCGCAGGATTCTTAAAGCTATCGCAATTTTGTTTCCACGATCAAATAGAACTGGTCCAACTGCATATTTCTGCTCTTACAAGCTTTTAACGAAAATGCATCCAATTTCCGGAATTCCGGGTTTTTAAAACCCCGAATTTTAAAATTTTTTTCAACACCGACAAGATGGATATCATTCAATAGCTCTTAACGAGCTCTGAACAACTTTTATAATAGAACCGGCCCATGTCAAGATAAAAGTCACTTTTTGATGCGTTCTGATCTACCACTTGTTTTTCTTGAAGCTTTTATTTTCATGGGGGTTCTTGGGGTTCTGGGGATTCTTAATTTTTTGTAGATATTTGATCTATAACTATGCTTAGTTTCATTTTTTGATGGGGGTTCTCGGGGTTCTTGGGGGTTCTTAACTTCTCGAAGAGATTAGATCTGTGACTACATATATTTAGTTTCAAATTTTTGATGGGGGCTCTTGGGGTGCTGGGGGTTCTGAAATTTTTTTCAGGAGATTTGATCCTCTACTGCCGATTTTTAAGTGTTTGCAGGAGGTTCTGAGGGTCCTGGAGTCCGGGTATACCGAAAAGTGTGTGCGTTGTATGTACTTAGATCTAGGATGAACTTGTTCCTCTTGTCGCCAGCTTTCGATTCATACCCATATTGTGGATATTGGATGTAGCATACACACAAATTTCAGTATAAATTTACGAGAAAAGCCAGGAGGACACCCCCGTACACCCTGGTTATATGCTACAAATTTGATAACTGAGATATGTATGTACATTTATAAACATATCATGTCTGCTGAAGTACCTGCTGAAGGAAAGGATCCGCATTCCGCAACGTGGTCACGTACAAATCAAAGTCCTGGATGCAAACGCATGAAAAAAATTTGAGAACCTTTTTTTCTGATGGGGGTTCTGGGGGTTCTAACTTTTATCTTGACATGGGCCATAGAGCCAATTCTTGAAAATGCACCCATTTCCCGGAATTTGCGAAAACCCGAATTTCCGGATTTTAAAAATCTTCTCCAATACCCCACAATATGGATACCATTTGAAAGCTCTTGATGAGCTGAATAACTTTTATAATAGCAGCAACATCTGGAAATGCACAAAATTCCCGGAATTCAGGAAAAACTTGGAAAAAGCAAAAGTAAATAAGTTCCACTTTTCTAATTCGTGCAAACAAGAGTACGTCATGATAACATACAATAGTAATGACGCTTACTCCTACTTACGCCTATCCTACTTACGCCTAATCGTTTTCAAAACTCCAATTCCTACTTACGCCTAAATCTTTCTGTCAAAACTCACATTCCTACTTACGCCTAAAGAATGTTAATGCAAAACTCGGATTCCTGCCTAAAATCTACAGTATCCACATTCTGACTTTGTTCCTAAAGTTGTTTGAATTTATCTTAGGATGAATTTACGTTTGCTTATATGAACTAAATAGCAATTTAGCGGTTCACCTTTATTTATTAGAAATAAATTTCCATTTTTTCCAAATAAATTAGCAAACTAATTGAAATATTACAGTACACCGAAATGTTTTTAAATTTTAAAGTAAGGACATAATATTTCAGGATCTAGCAAGCAATTTGGAGGAGGAGCTAGTTTTTTCTGCAGCAAAACTTAACGAATTTAGCTCAAATTTTGCATATAAGCTTCCCAACTATTACCTAACTGATCACACAATCTTGCAATCAAGTTTGCACGGTAAAAACATTACCAAAAGTAACCAACAACTAACAAGTAAAACCAACATTACGTAAAAGTGGATTACGGTAGAGCTTTCATTTTAGGTGTAAGTAGGAATTGGAGTCTTGCAAGGAAATATTTTAGGCGTAAGTAGGAATTCCAGTTTTGAGCTTTAGGTGTAATTAGGATTTTGATTTTTGTTATCTCTAGGCGGAAACATCAAACGTTAGGCGTAAGTAGGATAGGTGTAAGTAGGATACACGGTAATGACAACGCTAGAAATACTCTAATCCTAATGTAAGCTAAGCTCTTCTGCACTCCACTCTATGTGAATCCCGAAAACCCCTCAAGCACACGTAAGCTTACTGGCAATTCCTTCCAAATCAGAATCAACAAGATGAGGAGTTTGTCCCAGGATTAGTTCTTGCAAATTGTGACAATGTGTAAGTTGAGAAAAATCCTTGAAGAATTTGCAAGCTGTTAAATTAAGAATTCGTAGGTTTTTCAGTTCACCACAAATAGTGGTCATGGCTTCACACTTTGCGCTGTTATTCTGCTGTAGATAGAGTTCCTCTAAATCGCCCAAGTTCGCCAAAGGAGCCAAATCAAGACATTCCTTATAGACATTGCTAATTTCCAATATCTTCAGCGATTCAGTCCTTCCCAAAACTTCCAAAGTATTCTGATTAAGATTATGAAATCCAGAAAGTCGGAGTGATTTCAGATTTTCATGCCACAAAAGGAAACCGCAAAGTTCGTCAGGTTCAAGCTTAGCAGCCCCATTCAAGTTTAAATGGTGAAGGGAAGCTGGTAATGTCAGCAGCCAGTTAAAACTAGTGGACCTCACACAGCGTAGATTTAGAATATGCAAATTAGTTATCCCAGACAAGCTATCCAGGAATTCCTCCATATACTCAGCGGAGGTCCAACAGCTGTCACTCAGGTCCAGTGATAACAGCTGTGGAGCTAACTGTTCGCATAGCTGCGTCAGAGAGGTATTTATGATGCAACAGGAAAAGTCTATATACAACAGAGAATGACAATATTCTTGGATTGCATTTACAATTTCTAGCGACAGCTTGAACCATTTGGAGCCCATGGACAATGAAACCAAGTTTCCACCAAAATGACTCAAAAGACCAATCATGGTTGGCTCAAATGAAAGATTGTCCTAAAAAGTAAAAAGTATATCAACAGAGATGATACTTGAAATTATGGAATCAAAAAGGAAACCAAAATTCAAATAGCTGTATACCGTGCCCTGATAGTATCATTTTCCTGATTAATACAAATTCAACTAGTAATACCAAAAGACGCGAATGCAATTTTGCATGCTGAAAGAAACTGCAGAAAACAAACACTATCTGACCTGTTGAAAATAGGTGGAATAGGTACATTCCATAAATTCCGCAATATCCAAATGCACCATGGTTTTGTAACTGTGTATTAGAAGTCGGTGCCATCGACGACAGACTGATTCACTCCTTACTTTATCTGATGTGCCCAAATAACTAAAGATTTGACACAAACACTCATCTGGCAACCAATCAATGCTCATTTTTACACTAAGTTATTATACAGCTCTGAAAGTATATCAATTGCAAACATACATGGAAGTGTGCACTCACAGATCAAGCAAGATTCAAGAAAATTACATGTTGTCCTAAAGTTGAACGGGTCTGAACTCTGTTAGTTTAGAGAGCCCAGTCCGAACCTGGTTACGCAGTGTCAATGGTGCATTGATACTTTGCGAAGTACCGGCTCTAGGTTTAAGTTAATTAGCAAAATTATTATTTACTAAGCCATAATTGGTATAAATAAAAGTTCATGTTAATTTCATTCAATCCTGTGCAATTTGTTGTGTTGTTGGTGTTATTGTTGTTTCCTGCATTAGACATTACAATGTGATGATCATCACACGAAGGTGAAACGGTTTAATTTTTCTCAATGAAGATTGTTGATTCTTGTTTTTCTGCTGAAAAATGCGAAAATCAAAAGTGATTTGATCGAGCGCTGGAAGGAAACAGTTGCCGCAAACATTTCCAGCTCAAGAATATGTTGAAATTTTTTTCGAGTTTACAGCCACCCCCCCCGAAAACTTTGGCTAAGCCATTCCAACAACAACAACAACAACCACCACCACCACAACAGCAACAAATGCTACTACAAGAACATCAAATTCATAGATTTCTGAAATCCCTCCTCGCTCGCCAGTGGCAAGATTTTAATGAAGTTTAAACGGTTATCTAATATTTTTATTCAGAAACTATTCTATGAGGAACCTAGGCATGGGGGTGTGAAAAAGCACCCGTGCCAGATTTTCACGTTTTTATTTTAAAAACATCATGAAAGGCCAGTTTTCCTTCTTTCTCTCCAACCTGAAAGGCGGTTACTATCGGGCATTACAATGGCATGCCTTGGGGAGAGTGACTGAGGCTATGTCACAGGGTTTTTTCTTGGGGAGGGGGCGGGGGCGCCCCCCACTTTTTGCGCTTCCCCCACCCACTATAAGGTGCCCAGAAAATGCTAAATTTTAAGGCTTTTTGGTCACAATTTTCCATAATTTTCCGGCTTTGCCGGCATTTTTTGGTCCAAAATCGTCTATCTTGGTGCGCAAACTCGATTTTTGAACTCTTTCTAGCATAGTTATGCCAGTATATGCAGAAACAGGCTATTTTTACTGCATTTTTAGCGATTTTAGGACACTTTAGACCACCCACTTTTGGGTTCTCCACCCCCACTTATTTTCGTTTAGAAAAAGCCCAACGTCTGTCATTGCCGACCCTGGCCACTAACCGCACCCCAGCCTCGTTTTCTGTCGCTTCTCTGCTTATTGACTGCCTTTTCAGTAGTCTGCTGAGACTAGCATCTGTCGAGTCTCCTGGTGCACTCTCCCAATAATGCTGAGCCATTTACAAAATACAAAAATGACAACATCAGCTGAATAGTCAATATATTAATGTGGGAGTTTTTCCTCAAAAATTAAACTTTTCTGACACTACTCCACAATTGAACTGAAATTTGGACCCAGACAAACAGCCAACAAAATGTCATGTAACAAAAATTTAGTCCTCTCAAAATCTCAAAGGGAGACAGTGAAGGTTTAGCTCTCGTTAAAATCGTCTAGTCGTCATTTCAACGAATACTTGTCATAAATAAAGCTTTGCGTCAGTTTGTAACCGGTTGGTACGGCAGTTGTTTTCCAGCAAGGGACGCCAAAAAACTTGGTGCCAAATGTTGTCCACGTGACTCTAAACTAAGCTAAGAGTCACGCACTAAGCTTGTCGACAAATAAATTGTTTGCAAAAATATTACTATCGTTGGATCTGTTGCGCTTTCCCCCCCAGGGGCCCGTTGCATAAAAATTACAATAAGTTAATAAGTCCAATAAGTCATATACAATTAGCGAATTTGCGTTGCATAAAAGTCATAATCTAATAAGTCATAAGCGACTTATTAAAATAAGCGATTTTTGAATTAAAATAAGTAAATTTCATAAGCGAGCGTTGCATAAAATTTTGCAATAACTATTAACTTATGAGAAAGCGCTTATTAAAATAAGCGAATTTGCAATAAAATTCCAAGTTTTATTGTATTAGTTTTATAACAAGAAATGTGCAGAAAACTGAAATTTAGACTTTTCTGAAACGGTTGCAATATCGGTAGAAATGCTCAAAGTTATCTCCTTTCAAGATTTACTGTTTATTCTGCTTAATTAGTAGCGTAAAATTGTATTTGAAGTGCCAAGACAGAATTCTTAGCTATAGTGTAATATCAACGAAGCAAATTCCACGTTCGGTTACTGCGCAAAGAAAATTCTGGAAATTGCGAAACCGAAAAAGCCAATGATCCGTCCTTACATTGTCTACGCAATTTACACAATTACATTAATAACCACAATTTTTAGTCCTAAAGTTTTTGTTTGTGAAACTTTTGCTTTTTACTGCTCCGTAACTAACAGCATTGCTCTTCATAGAACCAAGAGTACAAGAACTGAAACATATTGTAATAAGTAGCCAGTATTTTCAGTGGAACTTATGACTTTTCACTTATTATAATTCAGAATTACTTATGAAATAATCGCTTATTACAATAAAATTTTATGCAACACCTATACTTATTGTATATGACATATTAACTTATGAACTTATGAACTTATTAACTTATTACTTATCATTTTTATGCAACGGGCCCCTGCCCTAACTTTTGATTTTTTTGACCAATAACTTTGAAATTTGGTGTGGGTGCATACTGGAGGCTGGTGAATTAAAAAATTAAAAAATTTTAAAATTTTAAAAATTTTTAAAAGATCTTAGATTTTTGTTTGGTAAGGGGGGACCTAAAGGAACCAAAAAATGTTTTGAAAAAAATTTTGCTGAAAACATGTATACAGGCAAGAGTACATAATACATAAGAGTATGACAAGCGTCATACGCTATGTATTATGAGCTCGCTACATCCGATGCGCGCTATCGGGTGACCCCCCCCATAAATCAGACCCCCCTCACCCCGCCCCTATACAGGTACGGGGTCCAAACGGGGGATCGGGCTCGTGCTTGTATATTTTGTACACATATGTGTAAATCATACAAGCTTAGACGCCGTACACAAATTGGGCCCTTGTCAAGCTTAACATGTAAATATACTAACATAGACCCCGATCCCCCGTTTGGACGCCGTACATGTATAGGGGCGGGGTCAGGGGGGGTCTGATTTAGGGGGGGGGGGTCAGCCGATAGCGTGCAGAGGATGTAGCAGGCCTATAATACATAGAGTATGCCTGCTGTCATACTCTTATGTATTATGTACTCTTGATACAGGGCAGTTGGGCAGCGCGGCAGGGCTCTGGGGCGCTGAGCACGAATCTGAAATCCGTTTTTCGATTCAGCTGTTCGTTAGCAGCTACCGAAAACCTGAATCGAAAAACGGATTTCAGATTCGTGCTCAGCACCCCAGAAAACCCTGTATGCATGTTTTCAGCAAAAGTTTTTCAAAAAATTTTTTGGTTTTCTTGGTCCCCCCTTACCAAACAAAAATTTAAAATTTTTTAAAAATTTTTAAAATTTTAAAATTTTCGAATTTTTGAATTCACCAGCCTCCAGTATGCATGCACCCACACCAAATTTCAAAGTTATTGGTCGAAAACATCAAATGTTAGGGCTGGGGGAAAGCGCAAAAGATCCCTATCGTCTCTAGAATTTCGAAAAATTTGAAGAACGCTCTGAAAAATAGAAAACTAAAAAATGTTTTTATCACATGTCACAACTCACAATTAGTTTCTTTTAAATTAGAGCCGGGCCGAGCTCTTTATGTACGTATTTTAAAGGATGGTGTCTAAATCCAGGAACAGGAGTCAGGAACAGGAACGAGGGTCTATTTTCAGTACCGGTGGTTTACTTTTGGATGAGGAACAGGAATGGGGGGGACCATTTTCAGGAATGGGTATAATTTTCAGGAACAGGAAAGGGTCTAATTTCAAGAAAAGTAGCAGGATTTGTTCTCTTTATTTTGTTTTGAAAAATACATATCAGTACTTTTACTGTTTGATGTTGTGGGATATTACTCACTGAAGAATTGATGGTTAGCTGCGCAATAGCGCAGCAGGAAAATAGAGTTGTCGCTATCTTCACGTTTGAAGTACAGTAGTAAGTTTAGTTTCATGAAATTACTCAATTGGGAATGATTTTGAAATTACTCTGTTTGAGACGATGAATGTGATTTCTTTTTAGACTAGCTACGCCACTAGCTGCATAAGTATAAAAGGAAGCGAAAACTCGAATTCAGGCAGTGTTTAGTCTGCCATTGGTCCAGTGTGGTTGGGGAACTTTTGGGTAGGTTTGTGGGGGTCCGATTGGTGATTCCCCTTTGGGCTTTTTGTATGCTTATTTCGTGTTTCACGTCTTTCGTAGAGTTTTGTGAAATGTTTTATTGAGTTGTGATCCAGGTTTGAGGTGTCCAAAGTTTATATTTGTGATTTAAAAGTAAAGTCGTAGGTGGTTTTCCTTTTTATTAGGTTTATCAGAACGGTCGTCTAGGTACTCTCATCCGCTGTTTTCTAGATCCGCTCTCACTTTCTTAGGCCTAGGTATCACACATCGAGCACGTGTACTTGCAATCATTTACTAAGTCCGATTTAGTATTTTATCCAATGAAGTTATACTGTATTTCTACAATGTTCCTAAGTTAGAGTAGAGCTAATACTGGATCGTGTTTTATTGTTGGTTGTTTTGTGCTGGTGCGCCCATTACGCTAAGGGTTAAGTTAAGATCAATCGTAGAACAAGAGCAGAACGACAAGCAAAGGTAGCAGCTTTTAGTAACAACTAACTGCTTTGTGGCTTCCGTACAAATAATTGACAAATGTGTTAACGTTTTTAGCACTCTTTCCGATTTAAAAGTTTAAACTAGAAACTTTTCAAGCATTGAAAACCAAATTATTAATTAAAACTTTGAATTGAGCTTATCAAGCATAAGTGAACGGATCAAAACTAATCCGGTAGAGAATCCATGCGATGGCAAAACGAAATTATATATATATATATAAATATATATATATATATATATATATATATGTATATGTATATATATATATACATATATATATATATATATATATATACATGCATAGGTCCCTCATGACATCGTTCGTGACATCGCTCAAACTGTACACACTTATACACGTATACATACATGGGTCCCTCCATGACATCGTTCGTGACATCGCTCACACTGTACACACATATACACATATACATACATGGGTCCCCCCATGACATCGTTCGTGACATCGATCAAACTGTACACACATATACACTTTTACATACATGGGTCCCCCATGACATCGTTCGTGACATCGCTCACACTGTACACACATATACACATATACATACATGGGTCCCCCCATGACATCGTTCGTGACATCGCTCACACAGTACACACATATACACATATACATACATGGGTCCCCCCATGACATCGTTCGTGACATCGCTCACACTGTACACACATATACACATATACATACATGAGTCCTCCCCATGACATCGTTCGTGACATCGTTCCCACTGTACACACATATACACATATACATACATGTGTCCTCCCCATGACATCGTTCGTGACATAGTTCCCACTGTACACACATATACACATATACATACATGTGTCCCCCCCCATGACATCGTTCGTGACATCGCTCACACTATACCCGTACCTAGGCACTGTTCACACTACGCAATCCAGTCTCGCTGAATGTGACTTTTTAATCTGAAAAACTGGGGGGGGGTGTGCCTCTCCCTCTCCTCTCGGACGATGTGTACATACTTACGTACTTTCCTACCACGTATGATACGAACTGTACTTACATTTTTGGACAATGTACACATCTGATGCCCTTATGTACATACCTACCTCTCCTGCCATCGCATGGAAGGGTTACCACTAATCCTATGCACTGTTGGCAGTGTCCGGGGAGTCCGGTGATTTTTCTTTCACAAGCAGTTCGTATGTTCTAAATACTCAATAATAGAAAAATTTAATTTATGCTATATTTTTCGGATATTCAAGAACAGAATTTAGAAATTTTAGGATTTAGAGCGTAGGATTTCAGTTTCTTTAGAAAAATACTTAATTTCTAAGTGCCCATAATCTAAATTTAAAAATATTAGTTTAGATTTACAATTTAGAATTTTGAAATTTTGAAATTTTAAGTCCTATGCTTAAAGATATCACCTATCGCTGAAGGCTTAGCATCAAGGTGGCAGCCAATCATCAAAGAGGTGATTTCGAATCAACGTTTTAAACAAAATACACTTTAGTTATTGGCGTTGCGCCGTTATCATAAGGGAGACGATAAATACATAAAATAATGCTTGACTTGATGGGGAAAATTATACAAACCTTAAATTCAATCTTCTTCTTTAGAGCAACCGTGTGGATGATTCGGTAACCAACTCTGTTTACGATATTTTTGAGTCACCCTGGGGACAGGTGTGGATCTCAAATATTTCATAAGCATTTCCTCAAACTTGAGAAAACTCTGTTTTGCCTAGTTTTGCCAATTTATTTTGTTTTAAGCAAAAGGCAAGAAATGAAAACTCAGTCAACTTAGAAACAAACACCCAAAGGTTACGGTCTGGGATGCGATATATATATATACATATATATATTTATTTATTTATTTATTTATAATTTAACGTCAAACTTGGATTTCGTCAACATAGTTGATATCGAAAATACAATTTACTGGAGAGGTCGAGCCACTCCTGTAACTTGAAGTATCACAAGAGCTTGTGAGTGTGACTTTTTGTAAGTGGCGCAACTTTTTGTTGTACATACTCTATGAGACCCGTAAAATTCTTACCGTTTCTAAAAAATACTGATAATATGCAGAGAAGCAAGAACCAAGGACAGAAAAAAGGTCCCTAAGCCAAACTGCCGAGCGGTTACGTCCGCAACGTTGCACAGTCGCACACTGACCGGAGTTGCTCCCCATTTGAGCGCTTGAGCTTTGAGATCTAATGTTAGTGCTCTGATCTTTGAAACCGGTTTCGGTTCCGGTTCTAGCTTTTTGTTCCAATTGAGATTTTCATAAAAAGCTTATAATTCAAATTTTTTATTTTTTGTGCCCAAAATCCGATTTTGCCCAAACCTCGGTCTGGGCAAAAAGTTTTGCCCAAACCTAGTTTGGACAACCAGTTTGCCCAGACACTGGTCTGTATAAAACTAAGCTTTGTTCTAACAAATGCTTCATTTAATTAAAACAAGCACTTGAGAGAAAGTTTTAGTGATCTTTTCATTATGTTTTCGTTTCTTGCTCTAAATAGACTTGTATCCTCGACACTAAAATTTTCGCTCTATGCTCAGCACTGCTCCTATTAGCAGTCATAGTTTTTGCACGCAGGGGCCGCTATAAGAAACTTATTAGCTTGGACAAATATACGCTTATTCATTTTCATGCTTTACAATGTTTTTCCGGCTACGCCACAGCGTAGCCGGCTATTATACATTATGCTGTGCACATTTGTGTCTCCTTTACACTGAAAATCTGAAGCTAGCAGAACCGATCATGTGCTGAACATAGGAGGGGGTATAGTCCAACACAATAATACGTATATAGTAGTATATGCAATGCATTGCAGAATACATATCTGCCTGGGAACTGGAATTTGGATTCGTTTAATGAATGCTTTTCTATTATGCAAATTAAGTTAGAGTTCGGAGAAGATAGCAGTTTCGTGTGACTAGTCATCATAAAAGCATATATGTTCAGATGAATGATGCATTCATGCTAAAGGCCGTAAGTCATTTATACTTAAATTCCGAAACACATTTTACGAATTTCCCTTACTTTTTTGAAATCACTGCGGCCAAGCATTTCGAATCTTGGTTTTAGAAGCAATGTTTTAGAAGCAATAAATAACTAAAAACTGAAGAAATGGCAAACATCAGCCAATAAATAAGTTTCACTGCGTAGCGGGCACAATACTTTTGAAAAGTTAAGCTCCATAACTTACAAAAATAATTTTGCACACAACTTTTGCTTGTTGGATTTGTTCATATTAAATTTGTGCAGAAGGGAGGGGCTTTTATTTTTTATTTAATGAATTTCAGAAATCTCCTTCTCCCATAGCCCCCCTTGGTTGAAGTAAAACTTTAAAGAGTCCGGATGTAATATGCAAATTAGTTTCCGTCATTAGCTGGCAGTCGATTAGTTGCCGCTGTTACAGCGAAGCCGCACTGTTAAAAGAGAATGGACACTGGAGGTTTAGAACAAGCTATCAAGCTTTAATGTGACACTATAATAGTACCCAGTAGTTTATTAAACAGTGAAATCATCCCAGCTTGACAATATTAGAACTGAGTTCCAAATAGACTACTTTTTCACCTAACAAGAAGAATTCAAAGAGTAGGCTTTTTATTTATATTTAAAGAGATGTTTACATAATCCTGCATATGTCAAAAAAGGTGTTTCCGTTGGAATGCAGAATTTCCGTTGGATATTTCGCCGACCGTTTCCGAACGTTTCAAAAGTTCCTCTAGGCTGAGCTGGGCGCGTTCGAAAGAATTGGCATAAACATTACATAAATCCTACCCATCCAAGACTTTAAAGACTGTTTGTAGCAGAAAGCATCACTCCGTCTATTGAAATTTAACAATATTAGTTTACAGCAAGCTTAACACGACGTCGAGATGTTGCTCCTTTTAGGGGCCGGCTTATTCAGTGATTTTACAGGATTTGGCCTTCCAGGTTTTTAAAGTCAGCATTGCTTCGATCATAGGGAGGAAGTGGGAGCACTACGATATCCCCGACTTCTGCTTCGCCCATTCGAGCACAGGCAGCATAGAACAATTTTTCGGCTTCTAATCTTTGTCATTTGCTAGTTAGTACTTTATGTTGCCACTTGCGTTAACAAATGATGCATGTGTGAGCCCCTAAACAGACTTGCTTGCATGCAAACAGACATCTTACAGCTCCGTCTCTTGCTCACTTTCGGTTGTGCTTTGAGTCTTGCTTTCACTACTGTCAGTGGTGCTTTGGGACTGACTATTACAGCCGTTGGCCGGCGGAGAAAACTATCCATTATCTGATTGTAATATGCTTGGAGCTCCAAACAAAATAAATATATCAAGAAGATGATATGCTACCTCCGCGGCTCTTTTGGTTAGAGGTTTCAAGATACTAAACTGGAAAAATGATCCTGTACATGCATGACGTTCCGGTAGTTATCATCGGGAGCAGTTCTGAAGTCACAAAGATCAGCTTGGACGCGAGCATTAAAGTCTTCCGATAGGATTGGTTTGACCACCAAATACTTCTTTTGTTTGTGCTGCTTTCTTTAGCAGTTTGTGCACAGAGAAATGTAGAGTCGCACCTGTTCTCTTGTAATATTGGCGTACTCTCTCTTTAATCTTTCTGACGTAATTTTCTCCCCCGTGGCGTCGGCCTTCTGCGTGAAACGACTTCATGATTACGAAAACATCTTCTTTTGGAATAAAGTATTTTGGTTGTGAAGAACCTTTCTGGATCAGTTTCTGTTCCCCCACCAATACTGGTCACGTCATATCTTCGTAACCTTCGCTTGTCCTTTGATGTGAGTTCACTAGAATTTTTGGATTTGGAACCTGTCGTCTCTTCCATAACTACTTGATAGTCGGCCCGCGACAGTATAGCGAAAGAGGGTTTTTCAGCTAGTTTCTCATAAAACAAGTTTGCCGAGTCAGCTTCCATACCATCTCAAATTACTAGTAGTTAATGATTAGTAATAAGCGAAGTCTCGGATATAATCTTCTGTTAAAGAGAAAAGATAATTTAGCTTGTTTATTAGTTGTCAAGGTAAGTTTAATAGAAAGTGACCCTTAGCGACCCTTTTCTCTGAAGCTGTGCTTAGTAAGGCCCCTGAGTACCCAAAATTCATCAGATGCCATAAGCAGGCTGAGTGGGACGAGTTAAGACTTTGGGTTGCAGACATGCCTGTCCAGCTCTCCGGGAAATTCTCCTCTGTAGATGAATGCTGGGCTTCTGTTCGGAACCACATCAAATTTGGTATGGAATTGTATGTTCCTTCCAAGCAAATTTGCCCTGGCAGGTCAAAGCCGTTTTTTGACTCGCATTAATACCATCCCTTGAAAAGCAAGATCCGGCTCTATAATGCATGGAGGGCTTGTGGAACCCCGGAAGATCGGCAGACCTCTCAAAGTTTCAAGAACTGTTACAATTACAAGCTAAGATCCAACAGGCGAGCCTATGCAAGTGAAGTTGCTGGAAGAGTTGACGCCTTAACCGGACGGCGATGGTGGGCATCTGTAAACAGAATCACTGGACCTAGGGACCAGATGCCAACCCTAGAGAGAGCTGGATGCCTATCGAGAGCAAATGTCCTAAGCGAAGTTTTTGCTTCCAAATCTAACTGTATAGGTCGTCAGGGTCGGCTACCTATTTTCACTCCCCGCTGTAACTCCACCATGCCCCAAAGTCGTTTCCGTCCTCGTATCTTTGTAAGCTGCTCCTGTACGCCTTGTCCCTCACAAAGCAACGGGCCCTGACGACATTCTAAACCTGGTTCTGAAATAATGCGCTAAGAAACTGGCATACCCATGTCTGTACTCTTCAGAACTGGAGTAGTCCCTTCAGAATAAAAAACGGGCCAAGTCACCGCAGTATTTAAGAAGGGCTCACGCACGGATCCAGCTAACTATCGACCGGTGGCATTACTTCCGTGAGTTTCCAAGGTTCTGGAGCAATATCTAAATTACCATCTCGTAAAGTATCTCGAAGCCAACCATCTACTTTCTGACTGTCAGTATGGCTTCAGAAAGGGGAGGTCCACGGCTCAGTGTAATCTACTGCTAATGGACTATTGCTCTGGGGTCCTGGACAGGGGTAATGAGGTCCAGATTGTTTCCATGGATCTCTCCGCAGCTTTTGATACTGTCTGGCACAAGGGACTTTGGCAAGAGCTGTCTTGCTGCGTTCCGACTAAGCATTTCCTGAACTGGTGTTCATTTGACGGAAAGGCATCAACGGCTGATTGTAGAAGGTAACCTATCTGCCACCTGCCTTAGCCAAGCAGGCGTCCTGCAAGGGCCCCTTCTCGGACCAACGCTCTTCCTAGTCTGTATCAACTATTTGTTCGAAGAATTCGAATGTTCCTGTTTAGTGTACGCGTATGACACAACCCTGTACCAGGAAATTCCATCTTCACTCTCTTGGAAGCTGACTTAATTGCTGCTGCTCATTGGGTGGTCAAATGGAAAATTAACTTTAATCCATCAAAAACTCAGTCTCTTTTGGTTTCCAGAAAACGGGATAGACTATCTTCTCCCCAAATCCACTTTGGGTCCAAGCCTGTATCTCAGACTGACAAACTGGTACTGTTGGGACTTATGTACACCCAAAATCTATCATGGAGCCCTTACGTAATGGGCAAAGCAGCTACTGCTGGACGTTTATTGGGAATGCTGAGGCGTTATCCGCATTCCTACATCCTTCAAATCTTTACCATCTATACCAGCCGGCTGTATGGCCACTATTTGAATACTGCCTACTGCCCCTCCCCAATGATCCCAGCTACGCAGTTTCACCTCTGGACCAAATAAACAGCAAAGCCCAGAGACTGTTTCCTTAATTACCGCTAGATGAACTTAAAATCTGACGCCTTGTGGGTGCGGTGAACTTTCCATTTACCGCCAAGATGACTAACCCATTATTACTAGTTCACCGCATCATCCCTCTACCAATAGACCCTGATGGAAGGAGATCCATCAGGGCAGCTGCATCTCAGCAGCCCGTCGTGGGACTGAGCATCACAGGCGCTTTTTCATTCCGGCGATTACAGTGCCTGGAATGCTCAGACTGAAGCAATTCGGGCAGTTGCATTTGAACCGAAGAAATTCCGTGGCGCTGCCTACCGCCATTTATTATCTTAGAATGTCGATGTCTAATCCAAGAAAGTATCTTGTCTTTACTCGCGACGTGTTGACTTTGCAAAACAGTTCGTTGCTGGGCACTGTTGGATTGGTGATGATAACCATTGTATTAATTCTTGTGCTCACGGGTATTGCTATTTGTCTGATGACAGTTTTTGCGATTCATAAACATAGACGTCACGAGCTCAATCACATTTGGAAGTCGCTGAATCTATTCAATTGGTGAACCGTACGAGTGTTCTTCTGGCAGTTAGATTACCTCTGGACAAATATCGCAGAATTAGTACCGGCGTGGACGTTGTCCCTTCAGGAAATTACAAGGAGGTATGTCTAGTCATGTGTGTGGCGACCAAAACAGGAACTAAAAACATGATTACGAATTCGCTTACGAAGAAATTCCGTGGTGCTGCCTACCGCCATTTATTATCATGGTATCTGGATGTCTAATCCAAGAAGGTATCCAAGAAGGTAATGAGTGAGAGAATAATTTATGAGACTTACAAAGTAGTGGATGCCGTCGCAGTGAGACAATTAACAAATGCCAGTAGAAGATCCCGTCTACATTGACCCCGTTGCAAATTTATTTTGAAATGCTGTAAGGAAATACTTATCCTGCGTCAAAGTATAAAGAGTTAACATAAATCATATTATAATTGCGCAAGAATATATACATAAACTTGGCTTTTGTTCCATTTCCCTTAGACAAAGTCTGTTGAAATAAATGTTGCTTGGTCAGTTGGTCAAAGTCAACCTTACTCGTAACGACAAATATAAGAGTCCGGAGATTACGTAGAATTATTGATTGGCTATGGCATAGCTACAGCTGAGTAATTAAAACAACGACAACGTTTGATGCAGTGCATGCCAGCCGTATCTATACGACAACTGGTAAGTTGATAAGTATTTCTGTATGGATCGAACAATGATGTTTATAGTTATTTGGTGAGACTTCATCCAGCACGAGGAATACTAAAGAGCAAAAAGCAGTTAAAACCAAAGTGGTCAGTGAATTTTAGAACAGTTTCGATCTAGGGAGCTGGAGGACTGGCGTGTTGGGAACAGCTAGTTAGTTAGCTGACTTTTGGGTGACTAAAAACGGTGGTTGGTAATTTGATTCTGCTCTTATGTATATGTGTAACAATTAAATTGCTAGCTTCTATTATCTGATAATCCACCATTCAGCGCTTTCAATTTCTTTACAGCGTTTCATAATAAACTTGCAACGGGGTGGAACTAAACGGGATCTTCCACTGGCTTTTGTTAATTTTCTCACTGCGACGACATCCACTACATGGTAAGACCCACTATGTTATTCATTTACTCATTAAATGCAAGCAATTTTATTTTGTTTTGGCCTTCTCCTCAGCGCTTAATTGTGACATTTCTGTCTTTACTCGTTAGGTTTTGACTTTGCAAAACAATTCGCCGTTAAGGGCACTGTTGGACTGGTGATAACCATTGTATTAATTGCTGTGCTCACGGGTATTACTATGTGTCTGACGACACTTTTTCTGCAATTCACAACCTTGGACGTCACGAGCTCAATCACCTTGGAAGTCGCCAAACAGTCGCCAATCTATAAAATTGGTGAACCGTACGATTGTTCCTTTGGTGATTAGATTACCTCTAGACAAATATCGCAGCATTAGCACCGACGTGATCGTAGTCCCTTCAGGAAATTACAAGGAGGTATGCTTAGTCATGTATGTGACTAAAACAGGAACAGGAACTAAAACACAGAATTCTGACTAACAAGATAATATAAAATCCTATTTAATAATTACAATCGTGATAGTTATAATGAGATAATCTTTGAAGACATCCGTTAGAGTGCATCTGATGTGTCGCATAGATACGGCTGGCACGTACTGCAGCAAATGCTGATGTAATTTTAATTACTCAGCTGTAGCTATGCCATAGCCAATCAACAATTCTTCGACATAACCTCCGGAGTTGGCGCTACGCAAACGAGCAACCAACATTTATTTCAACAGATTCTGTCTAGAGGAATGAAACTAAAGTTAAGTTTATGTATTCTTGAGCAATTATATGATTTATGTTAAATCTTTATATTTTGGCGTGGATAAGTATTCTTTTACTGCATTTCATATAAAATTTGTAACGGGGTCAAACTAAGCGGGTTTTGGTCACTGCTGTCAGCCAGACGTGACTGCCAAGAATGCAAACTAAGTCACTGCGCATCGTTAAAACAGGGAAAATCCATGCGGGAAAGCGTTAGTCAAAGCTGCTGCGTTTTGGCAGTTTTGATTGGTTTCACTGCAACAAGTCTAGAAATCAATACATGTGCGAAACTTAAAAAGAGCTTTTAAAACTTCAAACAATATAAATGCTTTTAAATTCTAGCAGATTGTCCAAAAAGATCTAACAGCTAAATACAATAAATACGCAGCTCATAGACCTGAACGAATTACATGCATCTCCTTTCCCTGCTAGCACTGCGTGTTCGATCAGTAGAGCTCTTGCAGCTTATGGTTTCAATTGTCGCGAGCAGCCAGGCAAGCTCTCTGTTATCAGCTGTAGGTACATGCTATGTTCGCTAACGGCTGACCCCCCCCCACAAACTTGTATGTGCTCTTCAAAGAAATTCGCACGCTATCTTTATGTGTTAAAGCTTGAAAACACAACTACTCAGTTGGTTCAATGTGCGTCTGCTTCGAACATTAACACGTAAAGATAGCGTGCGACTTTCTTTGAAGAGCACATACATGTATGTGGGGGGGGGGGGGTCAGCCGTTAGCGAACATAGCATGTACCTACAGCTGATAACAGAGAGCTTGCCTGCTGTCATGTATTATGTACTCTTGGTGTTCGACCAGTAGAGCTCTTGCAGCTTATGGTTTCAATTGTCGCGAGCAGTCCAGTGTTTGTAGTATCAAGAGTACGTAATATATAAGAGTGTGACAACAGGTAAGCTCTCTGTTATCAGCTCTAGGTACATGCTATGTTCGCCAACGGCTGACCCCCCACAAACGTGTGTGCTCACTTCAAAGAAATTAGTAAGCTATCTTTGCGTTCTGAAGCTCGAAGCAGACACAAATTAGACGCACGCAGGCTTTGTGTTTTCGAGCTTTAACACGTAAAGATACGGCGAGTGAGCGTACAGAAACGTGTACTAAGGGTCACTAGGTACACGGTACGTGTAAACGGGGGGTCATTAGGTACACGGTACACGTAAACGGGGGGCACTAGGTACACGGTACACGTAAACGTGGGGTCACTAGGTACACGTTTGTGGGGGTCAGCCGTTAGCTTGCAGAGCATGTACCTTGAGCTGATAACCAGTGTTGGCATCTAGGATGGGATCCCATGGGATGGGATAGGATGGGAATTAAAATGGGATTGGTGGGACTCAATGGGATCGTTTAGTCCTGCACTCACTTAAAGGGGAGACCAGTTTTGTCAATCTCCGATTTCGCTCATTTTCACATTTTCACATATTTTGTAGTCTAGTAATATTTCAACGAACTGATAAAGTTTAAGTCGGATCTGTGGAAGAGTAATTTCAGCTGAAAATGGAGGAATTCATGTGTTACACATAGGAAAATAAAAAGTGATTATTGTTCCGTGCGCCAAAGAAGTCTTGCCAATGATAAAACAGAGCAGTACAATGTTCACTTCATGAAGACTAGGTAATCGAAGGGCGACCAGAAGGGAGCAAAATTTTAATTTAGATCTTTAAAATTTTTCAGTTAATTTTTGAAGTTTGAGAGCATCCAAATCTGAGTGCTTTGCAAAGCTGAAACTGGGGTTCAGCAAACTTGATGAAATATTTTGAAAACTGTGAGGCCTATTTGAAAAATCAATTTCCTACGGATCATACCTTATGACAAGTCATCGATACCAATTAATCCTGCCAGATTTGGAGATTTCTGTGGCGCATGAATCGGAATTTTGAGCTATAAATTTCGGAAGTTTGTGTTTGTTTGCAAATAACATAGAATCATGACAACAAAGACAAACAAAATGTCATATCTATTTGCGCACCACTATTGATGACTCTAGGTCTCTTTTGGGTACAATTGTTGCAGGTGAGGACACCCAGTTAAACACTGTGGCTGGTATGAGGGTTTGACAAGCAAACAACAAGGCCTGAGGAAGAAATTGGAATTTTCTTTTACCTTTTTAACCCTGGAATGTCTGAACGTTCATTTTGACCCAAGTTGTTATGAAAACCTAGAAATCTTAAAGTTTATCCTAACTGTGATCTACGTACTAAATGAATCTACATGAAACTTCCGATCGCACAAAAGCTATATAAAATTCTACGTTAGAATATTGTTATTGTATAAACTCTTGCAAGTTAATTAAGTTGGTTATTCTTGAATATTTATTCTTATTTATGTTATTCTTGTCAAGTAAGGTTTGTCTTGACACATTTGGTAGTAGAGCGACGTTAAAGCGCTGTAAATAAAATGGTAGCAGAGTATATTCTAAGCTCTGTCTGTATATACCAAGTTCTGTCTATCTTCAAACCTTTCTGCTGATTTGTTGATTATCTGCAATTAACCTGTCTGAACTGATCACAAGCTGCCACTCGCTCATCGCTCGCCTACATCGTAGACTTTACTGAGTTTATTCGCTGTGAGTAATATAGAAAGATTTCTTTCATTCAATCCTTCTCGATCTGCTTTCATCAACCAATCAGCGCCGTAAATTCGCCACGATATCCGCATTGATCTCACTCGTCAATATCAAATCAGCAACTACAAGGTCGGCTGGAATCTTTGCTACCAGCCTTCCCTACTCTAAGTAGATCAATTGCCAGATTCAGCGAGGTGTCTTCGCTACCACCTGCGTGATATATACACGTTTTGTTGGAATCGTCTAACAACGGCTGTCTACGCTGCACCCTTCAAAACAAATGTGGGCTTGGTTTCTTCGTTACTGGCCCCGAAACTGCCAACGATTTCAACTGGTTTTCGGGTATTTTCGCTACCGGAACGCCAGAGCTAACCTGTCACCTCTGTCTTCTGTTGGATTGATATTCAGCTCACCACGATGGCTTATCCATCTGCCCCTGTCCCTATCTCTGAGAATCTTTGTGGATCATGCAATCAGACTACGCCGGATGGAATCTGCTGCGACCAGTGTTGCATATGGTGGTGCTCCGCCTGTGTAAACCAGAATAGTCCGGGTGCATTGCCCATGGTTCTGTACAAATTCCTTCAGCCTATTTACGAGTTCTCCTGGGACTGTCCTACAGTACTGTATTACCTCTACTCCTGCAGCTTTTGGTTCGGGATGTCCTGCCCAAAAAGGAACTGGTTGCCCAATGTTGTACCCCTGAAAGCTTTCGGGATCAGTCCAAGACTATACCAAAAAAAGTTTGTACTGAAGCTAAGGGGAGCAGGGTTTACACATATCTAATAGGGCCAAACGATGGTCCTACAGTTGCGATTCGGCCGATAGTCCTACAGTGGCGGTGCCTGCAGATGGTCCCATAGTTGCGGTGCCTGCCGATGGTCCTACGGTTACAGGCCCCGGGAAGATGTCATGAAAAACTAGAAATCTTAAAGTTCATCCTAACTTTGATCTGCGTACTAAATAAAACTACATGAAACTTCCGATCGTACAAAAGCTATATAAAATTCTACGTTAGAATATTGTTACTATATAAACTCTTGCAAGTTTAGGAAGTTGGTTATTCTTGAATATTTCGTTGTCAAGTTTGTCTTGACACAAGTATTTGCGAAATTTATTGGTCAGTTACCAATTGAGAATCCGGGCATTTGCTCTGTTTTTCTTCAACACGTTGACCCCATTTTAGAAAAAAACTTCCACATCCGCTGGAAAGATGGAGTTTCTATTGCTTGCCGTCGAAAATAAAAAATTGAAAATTTTCAAGTCAAGCCCTGTTCTTGCGCATTCTTCATATGAGTTCTGGCGTTGCCTGTAAATTGCCGGTGGCAAAGCCGTTTCACTGGTTGTAGGAAGGTTATGCAGATTAAGTTAACATATGGTTTATGTCGTATCAGAACCAATTCTTGCACCTAAAAATAAATTAGTTGATTTTCTGCAATGAAGCTTTAGCAAAATTTCTACTTTTGCCAACTTTGACGGCTCCTTGGTTTGTTCTGGGCGCATCGAGGATCGTTCAATATAAATTTAAAATTTATATATTTAAAATTAAGAGGAATTAATTTTTTTACAGCCACCTCACCCCAGTCGGTGCTCCGGTTAGGGGTAGTGCCAGCTTAGAACGAATGCATTTTTGAAGGAAGTGGATGTTGACACTAAATAATTGTCATAGCAATTACCCGAGGTGTTCTACATGTCTATCAGTATGTGCGTCCATTACGTCCACCGTAATGGAGGTGCTGTGGTAGCTCCAACAGACAATGGCTTCCACCCCTTGACTATCTCGGTAATTGCCTAGGAAGGATTTTTGAAATAGGGTGCTGGAGCTTATTTTTCGTTTAAGCTCTCGACTTGACATGATCCTCCACTTGTAGCGCTGTAAGAAACCACTGCGCTACAGGAGGTTCAGGAATTAATTTTCAATCGATTGGTGGTAGTTCTGTCTCTTTAGGTGCACTCAGTATAAACTGGCTGCCGAAAATGCAAAATCGGTCATTTTCAACTTTTAGTCCTACTCCTGAGGGAATTCGAACATCAACGGTTAAACGAATTATCGAAGATTTAAAACTTGCCCTTAGACGGCTTCAAATTAGATGTCCACAAAAATGTTATTTAAAAATTTCTAAGAGTCTCAATCAAATTTCTAATTTCAACAAATTACAGTCCTTCTTCGTTATTTTCCAATGATACAGTGCTAAATAGGTTTTCCTAGTTTCCAAATTTGTTTGTCACTCAATTAAAAAGGTGAAACTTTTTAGATTCCTATGTTTGGCGTACCTCCGTACCTGTAGTTTGGCTACGGTTTGGGTACAACCGTAAGAAAAAGAGATCCTGCCTTAGTTTTCAAAATAAGTGTTTATATTAAAATATGCAAAAAGAAGCGAAGTCGGAGAAAATAGAAAAAACTGACTAAAACATCAACTATTGTTGGGACCGGTTCCACTAGAACCGGTTGGAACCGGAACCGGAACCGAGCCGGAAGGATTTTTAGAACCGGAACCGGAACCGGTAGAATTTGGAACCGGCCGGTTCCATGCTTAATAACTGGACTTGAACTAATTTTTGAAAGAGTCTAAAATTTGCAAAAGCTGGATTCTGTAGTTGCCATTTACAGAGTCGTTATTCATGCTGCTTTTTAACATTAGTGACTGAAGTTGAAACTAAAAAAAATCTAGTTTGAGCTGAAACTAAACAAACTTAGACCCGAAATCGAAAGGAGGAAACTGATAGTAATTAAGAGCACAAACTTAAGTTAAATTAATCTACAATTATTGGCATTGAAATTGAAGCTGAAACTACATAGAATAAATTATGAGCCTAAACTGGAAACGGAACAGCTTCAGCTTCCACTGAAGGTGAGGCAAACTTCCCGCCCCCCTTTCAGATGATTGAGACACGTTTCAGCTTTCGCAAAAGCTGAGGGTTGGTATTAAGTTAAATTTAAAATGTTTATTTGAATCAACATTTTATTATCCCTTCTCCTTAGTTAAAAATGAAATTATAACAGGCTTGAAAAATTGGGAACATGTATTGTTTTATTGTAAGCAAAAATTTCGACATCCTTTATTCTGGAAGTTCGCAACATTTTGTTTTCGGCTTCTAATTTTTCAAATTTTTTAAGTTATTTTGTGTGTATTACAAAATGCAGTTTTGTAAGTTTCTAAATTCATTTTAACGAATTTTTAAAATTTTCTAGTCTAAAATTCCAATAGTTAATTGAAGTAAGGCGGACATTTTCGTTCGCATGTGAGCGACAAAAGCGCAGAATAAAATTTAACAAGCATATTTGAAGACACATGTTTTAACACATATTTGAAGATTAAGCTCATTAAAGAATAGGTTAGAGCCCGTAGGGATGTAGTTGGAAACTAGATTCCTTTGGGTATATCTTCTCAAAGAATTGGTAAATAGAAGGTGGTGTTGTCAAAGCGTAAGATAAAAGCAACAATATTATGATAAAAAAACAAATTTTACAAGAGCAGAAAACTTTGAAAATGGAGAACTTATTTTCTTAACTTAAAGCCTATACTTCGTCGTCATCTGAGAAGAAAGCCTGTCAAATCAAAGTTCAGGTAACGAGGCGTCTGTGGATTGTAGAAGTAATCTGTTGGCTACTTTTGAATCAAGCAGCTGTACATAATATTGCTTCGTTAAATATACTTTATAATATAATAATATAATATAATAATATTATAATATTTATAATAATATATAATATAAAAACTTTAACCAACTTGTTTATTATAGTTTTATTCCAATTGTTCGGTAGCATTGTTTTGTCATTTTCATTGTACAGGCCTTGTAAGGGACTTGCACCACATGTTAAATAATGCTAAACTTATAACTACAAATTTTGTACTTGGAACCCGGTAGCTAGAACCGGAACCGGAACCGGTTTTGAAAATCAGAACCGGTCCCAACTCTAACATATTAGACCCCTTACTCAAGCTCTACAAATTTTCTTCTAAAGTTTTGCGCATTCAGACCACTGTTAGTAAAAAGTTTTGTTTAGTTTGTTGTTTAGCGTTTTGGCTACTGTCTGAAAAATATGAAAAATAAGATTCTTCAAGCTATTAGGCAATTTAATGCTATTTCAATGCTACCGCATGCTATTGGTGAGCTACAGCAATTGTAAGGTTAAATATTGCAAGTGGGAATATGTGGGATTGGAAAAATCCAGTTCGGACAAGTGGGATGGGATGGGACGGTGAAATGGAAAATCATGTGGGATGGGATGGGATGGGATGGGCTCAGAAAACTCGTCCCATTTGCCAACTCTGCTGAAAACAGAGAGCTTGCCTGGGGGGCTTAGAGTATGCAGCAAACGGAGCCAAATATTTGTATGTTAACTTCAGTAATGTTTACGTATGCTTAAAAATATTTCTGACAAAAGCATCCTAACAAATACATGGACTAGCCTCTTCCTCTCTACCCCGTCCCTAGGTACGCGGACAAAACATGGGAAGGGTAAGGTGGACCCAAATTTTGCATCCTTATTCGTTAAAGTTGACGTTTAAAGTTTAATAGCGGTTTATGTTTTTATGTTTACAGACTTTGTACGCAATAGAAAGAGTGCGGGTTCGATCTCATAAGCTGTTTAGCGCATTTTGGCGCGCTTTGAGATTTAGACCGCAAGCATAGCGCGGGAAGTTCTTTGAAGGATGGGTCCAATTTGAGGGTAGGGGTCAACCGGTAGCGAGAGAGCGCGGTTTTGCTCTGACAACGAAGAGAGTGCCTAGTGGCATACACATATACTGTGTATATACTCCTGGTGTAATGAATAGGGACTGAATGAGCGTTCTGCACTGCATTGCCAACGCTCTGCGTAAGGAAACGCAATCACAATAGTATTCTGCAGAGAAACTTGACAAAATTTGTTTTGCCTTACAAATAAGTAGTCTGCCAAGGAGTAAAGTAGATTAATGACGTCCATGATCTCTTCATTTAAGACTCAGCAAAGGTTGTTAAAAATTTAGTTAATCTATTTTTCCTAAAGGTTAATAAGATAGACTAGTGTAGTAGAAAAGTAGAAAATAGTAGAAAGTAGAAAAAGTAGAAAAGTAGTTGTTTTATATCTGAACTTTGAAAAGATCTGCTCGAGTGCTTCTGGTGAGTCGTATAGATACGGCTGGCATGGACTGCAGCAAATGTTGACGTGGTTTTGATTTGATTTGTTTTGATACTCAGCTGTAGCTACGCTATAACCAATCAATAATTTCACGTAACCTCCGGACTCTTATATTTGTCGATACGGGTAAGATTGACTTTACCAACTGACCAACCAACTCGTACGGTTCACCAACTGGATTGATTCCGCTGTTTGGTGACTTCCAAATGTGATTAAGCTCGTGACGTCTATGGTTATGAATCGCAAAAACTGTCATCAGACAAATAGCAATACCCGTGAGCACAAGAATTAATACAATGGTTATCATCACCAATCCAACAGTGCCCAGCAACGAACTGTTTTGCAAAGTCAACACGTCGCGAGTAAAGACAAGATACTTTCTTGGATTAGACATCGACATTCTAAGATAATAAATGGCGGTAGGCAGCGTCACGGAATTTCTTCGATTCAAATGCAACTGCCCCAATTGCTTCAGTCTGAGCATTCCAGGCACTGTAATCGCCGGAATGAAAAAGCACCTGTGATGCTCAGTCCCACATCTAGGAGTCTGACGGGCTGCTGAGATGCAGCTGCCCTGATGGATCTCCTTCCTTCAGGGTCTATTGGTAGAGGGATGATGAGATAATAAATTGAGCTCGTGACGTCCATGGTTGGGAATCGCACAAAAAGTGTCATCAGACAAATAGCAACAACCGTGAGCACAGCAATTAATACAATGGTTATCACGATTCCAACGGTGCCCTTAGCTGCGAACTGTTTTGCAAAGTCAAAACCGCGCGAGTAAAAACAGAAGTCACAATTAAGCGCTGAGGAGAAGGCCAAAAGCAAAATAAAATCGATTGCGTTTAATGAGTAAATGGATAACATAGTGGGTCTTACCATGTAGTGGATGTCGTCCCGGTGAGAAAATTAACAAATGCAAGTAGAAGATCCCGTTTCGTTTCACCCCGTTGCAAATTTAATATGAAATGCTGTAAGGAAATTGAAAGCGCTAGATGGTGGACTATCAGATAATAGAAGCTAGCGATTTAATTGATACACAGATACATGCGAGCAGAATCAAATTACCAACCACCGTTTTTAGTCACCCAAAACTCAGCTAACTAACTAGCTGTTCCCAACACGCCAGTCCTCCAGCTCCCTAGATAGAAACTGTTCTAAAATTCACTGACCACTCTGGTTTTAACTGCTTTTTGCTCTTTAGTATTTTCTCGTACTGGATGAAATCTCACCAAATAACTATAAACATCATTGTTCGATCCATACAGAAATACTTACCAACTTACCAGTTGTCGTATAGATACGGCTGGCATGCACTGCAGCAAACGTTGTCGGTGTTTTAATTACTCAGCTGGAGCTATGCCATAGCCAATCAATAATTCTACGTAATCTCCGGACTCTTAGATTTTTCGCTACGAGTAAGGTTGACTTTGACCAACTGACCAACCGACATTTATTTTAAGAGACTTTGTCTAAGGGAAATGGAACAAAAGCCAAGTTTATGTATTCTTGCGCAATTATAATACGATTTATGCTTAATCTTTATACTTTGACGCAGGATAAGTATTTCCTTACAGCATTTCATAGTAAATTTCCAAGGGGGTGAATGTAGACGGGATCTTATACTGGCATTTGTTAATTTTCTCACTGCGACGGCATCCACTAGTTTGTAGACCCAATAAATTATTCCCTCACTCATTACCTTCTTGGATACCTTCTTGGATTAGACGCCGAGATTCTATAATAACAAATGGCGATAGGCAGCACCACGGAAATTCTTCGTAAGCGCGTTTTAGTTCCTGTTCTTGTTTTAGTCGCCACACACATGACTAGACATACCTCCATGTAATTTCCTGAATTGACAACGATCACGTCAGTGCTAATTCTGCGATATTGTCTAGAGACAATCTAACCACCATAGGAACACTCGTGCGGTTCACCAATTGGTTGTGAATCGCAGAAAAAGTGTCATCAGACAAATAGCAACATCCGTGAGCACAGCAATTAACACAATGGTTATCACGATACCAACGGTGCCCTTAGCGGCGAACTGGTTTGCAAAGTCAAAATCTCGCGAGTAAAGACAGAAATGCCACAATTAAGCACTGAGGAGAAGGCCAAAAGCAAAATAAAATCGCTTGCACTAAATTTTAATTTTAATGGATTTTATATTATCTCACTATTTCTATCTTGTTAGTCAGAATTCTGTGTTTTAGTTCCTGTTCCTGTTTTAGTCACACACATGACTAAACATACCTCCTTGTAATTTCCTGAAGTGACAACGATCACGTCGCTGCTAATTCAGCGATATTTGTCTAGAAGTAATCTAATCACCAAAGGAACACTCGTACGGTTCACCAATTGGATAGATTGGCGACTGTTTGGCGACTTCCAAAGTAATTGAGCTCGTGACGTCCATGGTTGGGAATCGCACAAAAAGTGTCATCAGACAAATAGCAACATCCGTGAGCACAGCAATTAACACAATGGTTATCACGATACCAACGGTGCCCTTAGCGGCGAACTGGTTTGCAAAGTCAAAATCTCGCGAGTAAAGACAGAAATGCCACAATTAAGCGCTGAGGAGAAGGCCAAAAGCAAAATAAAATCGCTTGCACTAAATTTTAATTTTAATGGATTTTATATTATCTCACTATTTCTATCTTGTTAGTCAGAATTCTGTGTTTTAGTTCCTGTTCCTGTTTTAGTCACACACATGACTAAACATACCTCCTTGTAATTTCCTGAAGTGACAACGATCACGTCGCTGCTAATTCAGCGATATTTGTCTAGAGGTAATCAAATCACCAAAGGAACACTCGTACGGTTCACCAATTGGATAGATTGGCGACTGTTTGGCAACTTCCAAAGTGATTGAGCTCGTGACGTCCATGGTTGGGAATCGCACAAAAAGTGTCATCAGACAAATAGCAACAACCGTGAGCACAGCAATTAATACAATGGTTATCACGATTCCAACGGTGCCCTTAGCTGCCAACTATTTTCCAAAGTCAAAACCTCGCGAGTAAAGACAGAAATGTCACAATTAAGCGCTGAGGAGAAGGCCAAAACAAAATAAAATTGCTTGCATTTAATGAGTAAATAAACATAGTGGGTATTACCAAGAGTACATAATAACTAAGAGTGTGACAAGCGTCAAGCTCTTAGTTATCAGGCTTGGGACATCATCTGCACGATAACGGCTGACCCCCTTAGACCCATCACTTCAAAGAAATTTGAACAACAGACACACATTGAACCAACTGACTAGTTGTGTTTTCGAGCTTTAGAACACAAACATAGAGTGCAAATTTCTTTGAAGTGATGTGTCTAATTTGTGGGGGGGGGGGTCAGCCGTTATCGTGCAGATGATGTCCCAGGCCTAATAACTAAGAGCTTGACGCTTGTCACACTCTTAGTTATTATGTGCTCTTGGTCTTACCACGTAGTGGATGTCGTCCAAGTGAGAAAATTAACAAATGCAAGTAGAAGATCCCGTTTAGTTCCACCCCGTTGCAAATTTATTATGAAATGCTGTAAGGAAATTGAAAGTGCTGAATGGTGGACTATCAGATAATAGAAGCTAGCAATTTAATTGTTACACATATACATAAGAGCAAAATCAAATTACCAACCACCGTTTTTAGTCACCCAAAAGTCAGCTAACTAACTAGCTGTTCCCAACACGCCAGTCCTCCAGCTTCCTAGATCGAAACTGTTCTAAAATTCACTGGCCATCTCTGGCTTTAACTGCTTGTTGCTCTTTAGTATTGTCTCGTACTGGATGAAGTCTCCCGAAATAATTATAAACATCATAGTTTGATCCTTTCAGAAATACTTATCAACTACCAGTTGTCGTATAGATACGGCTGGCACGCACTGCAGCAAACGTTGACGTGGTTTACGCTGTAGCTATGCCATGGCCAACCAATAAGTCAACGTAATCTACGGACTCTTATATTTGTCGCTACGAGTAGGTTAACTTTGACCAACTGAGCAACCAAAATTTATTTCAACAGATTTTGTCTAAGGGGAATTACACAAAGGCTAAGTTCGTATATGCGTCTTTCAAATAATTCGTTTATCATGAGGAATTAGATGCTTCGAGTCGAATGTCGGCCGAATACTAACTTTCTTCCAAGACAGTTTGGACAAGTATTTAGTCCTCCCTTTTAATTTACTCACTTTGGCTACAAGGTGCAAGCCACGGATTTAGTTCACTTTCACACAGAATATGATTAATATTATAGGGAGATAAAATGATGTAGTTTTGGGAGGGTTGGGGTTGTGGACCCCTCTATGAGGCGGTATGTGGACCCCCTTTGGGCTGAGCTTTTTTAAGGTTGTGGGCCCCCCTTTTTAGGGGTATGTGAACCCCCTTTCTGGGTATGTGGACCCCTTCTACTGGGGTTGCGGACTTCCTTTTTGGGTATGTGGACCCCCTGTCTGGAGTTGTGGACCTCTGTGGACCTAATGTCCGGAACCACGGTCGACCTAAGGTCTAATTTCAAGATTGACCCTCTTCGATTGGAAAACTTTATCTAAGGGTTTTCGGGGTCGTAGAATCTACAAATGGTGTTAGATTTGTGCTCATACGTAAGGGTAGCGCTGTATAACTATAGTCTAGCAAACTTAAACTGGACCAAAAGGGTAAATTTTGTGGAGAGTTTATTATTCAAGTTAAGTATGACAATGTATATATTTTCTGAAAGCTCAGAAATCAGAGATCTCAAAAATTATAAAAAATTCTAAAATTTTAGAATTTCAAAATTCAGAAATTTTAGAAACTGTAGGAAAAGAAAAAATAAACGAAAAGTAGTCGAGTTTGGTATCAAATGAAAGGTCTCGTTCAGGAGAACGCGAATATGTATCAATTATGCGGATTTGTGGCGGCACGTAGTTCCAGCGGGCCCATATCCCGAAAAATAAAAGTTGCTCCAATCGCTACAAACTTGGTCTCATTTGAAAGCTCTCATTACGCTGAGTGAAACTTATAATTGGGTCATCGCTCAAAAATGCTGTCTGCGAAAGTTATTCCTCTTTAAACACCAAAAATAGGTAGTTTTAACACTTTTCGAGGGTTTAACCCACGCTTGCGAAAGCTGTGAGCTGAATCAAGTCAAGCCAGAGCGCTACATTTTGCGTCTCATCATTATACACAACTACGTAAAAATTGCAGCTTTGGATCTTCATGCATGCGTAAGATAAGCTAATTTAAACAAACTTCAAAGGAACCGACACGGCGGCTTCTTTGAAGACTGTTTAATTTAGCTTATCTTACGCATTCATGAAGATCCAAAGCTACAATTTCTACGTAGTTGTGTATAATGATGAGACGCAAAATGTAGCGCACTGGCTTGACTTGATTCAGCTCACAGCTTTCGCAAGCCTGGGTTAAACCCTCGAAAAGTGTTAAAACTACCCATTTTTGGTGTTTAAAGAGGAATAACTTTCGCAGACAGCATTTTTGAGCGATGACCCAATTATAAGTTTCACTCAGCGTAATGAGAGCTTTCAAATGAGACCAAGTTTGTAGCGATTGGAGCAACTTTTATTTTTCGGGATATGGGCCCGCTGGAACCACGTGCCGCCCCAAATCCACATAATTGGTACATATTCGCGTTCTCCTGAACGAGACCTTTCATTTGATACCAAACTCGACTACTTTTCGTTTATTTTTTCTTTTCCTACAGTTTCTAAAATTTCTGAAATTTGAAATTCTAAAATTTTAGAATTTTTTAAAATTTTTGAAATCTCTGATTTCTGAGCTTTCAGAAAATGTATACATTGTCATACTTAACTTGAATAATAAACTCTCCACAAAATTTACCCTTATGGTCCAGTTTAAGTTTGCTAGACTATACATATGTATGCATATCTTAGATAGACTGTGTTTAGGCTGCAAATGTGGTTGCGACTAGTACGTACTGATAGGCATTCAAGTTTCTTAATTAGATCGTAATTGGTGACTTCCGAGTATTAGATTGCTTGTCTTCTTCATGATTTCTTAAACTAAATTAGACGTTCAAATCTCTGTCTTTCAATACATTCTTGTTTTACATACAGGTTCAGATTAAAGACCTGTCTTATGTTTAAACTTCCTTGTTTAGTTCCCTGTTTCGTCTTTAAAACTATGCCTAAATCCAGATTGTTTGCGTCACAATGTTTTATTTGAAGTTTTTGAAGTTGACGTGGGAACACGGTAAGTTGTTTTATTGAAGTTTCACATTAAATCATAATCAAATTTTTGTTGTTTTATTCCAATTATTTTGCAGTATTACTTTAGATTGTATTAAAGCACTGCAAAGAACCAGCAGGAACTGTTAAATAATGCTTAAATAGTGCTCAACTTGGAACTACAAATTTTGTACATGGAACCGGGAACCGAAACCGGCCTCATCTCTATCCACTAGTCTGAACTGACGTCGGGTTTTGTGACTACGTGTAGAGGTGGCTCTCCTCTATAGACAGTTCCTAATGATTCAAGGTCGTCAAACTCCATACGTGCAGCTATGAGTTTATCGCCAAAGAGTCGCCTTGATTTTAACAGTTTTCACTAATTACCGCAGTTAAAAACTTAAACTCATCTCAATTTATCTTGAAACTACTAGTTTAACCCATTCCTGAAAAGGATTTAATCCATTTAACTAGAGGTGGGGCCGGCTCCACTAGAACCTTGGAACCGGAACCGGAATCGAACCGGAAGAATTTTTAGAACCGGAACCGGAACCAGAACCGGAACCGGTAGAATTTTGGAACTGACCGGTTCCACGCATAAAATTAAGCTTGAACTAATTTTTTGCAAGTTCAAAATTTCCAAAAGCTAGATTTCGTAGTTCGTAGTTTTCGCAGAGTTGCCATTCATACTTATTTTATTTTATTTAATTTTATTTATTATCCTTTTCAAACTAGACTTTTTAAGACTGAAACTTAAAATCTAGTTTTAGCTGAAACTGAACAAAGGAGTTTTAGGAAACGAAATTCAGACCTGAAACCTAGATATGGAGGATGAAACTGATAATAATTAAAAGCTTCAGACTAAAAGTAAAATAAATCAACAGTTATTGAAATTGAAACTGAATCTGAAACTACATAGAATAAACTCAGAGCCTAAAGTGAAAACGGCACAGCTTCAGTTGCCACTGATGGTGAGACTAACTGTCCGCTTTAATTTCCCTTTTCAGGTGATCGAGACAAGTTTCAGCTTTCGCTGAAGCTGAGGCTTGGTATTAAGAGAAATTTCAAATGTTATTTTGAATCAACATTAGTGAACTTAACGCTTCTGCTTAGATAAAATTAAATTAGAACAAGCTTAAAAAGTTAGGAAAGTTTTATTCTAAGGAAATCCTTTATTCTCGAATTTAGTAGTTTTGAGTTTTCATGCTTCTGATTTACCAAATTTTGTTAACTTATCCATCCTGTGTACTACACAATGCTGTTTTGTAAATGTCTAAATTAGTTTTAACGAATTTTTAAGTTTATTTTACAATTCCAATTTGTAATTGAAGCACGGAGTGCACTTTCGTTCAGACGTGAACGACAAAGCGCCGAGTAAAACCTTGAGCAAGTTTTGCTTATATATATTTGAAGATTAATCTCATTAAAGAAAAGGTTAGACCCCGTTGGGATGTAATCGGAAATTAGCTACCTTCGGGTATATCTTTTCAAAAAATTGGTAAATAGAAGGTGGTGCTATCAGGACGCAAGATGGAAGCACATTGTTTTAGAAAAAACTAAGTTTTACAGGGTTAGAAATCTTTGAAAGTTGAGTAATTTTCCTTTTTTAAGCTATATACTTCTTCGGCATCTGAGACGAAAGTCGATCAAAGATCAAATAACGAACCGTCTGTAGAAGTATGTAATTTTTGTGTAATCAAGCAGCTGTATATTTCCTCGCAAAAATTTTGATATTTTAATAGTTTAATTTCCAATTCGGCTTTCAGCTTTTAAATATTTAACTACATCAAAATTTTTAAAAACTATTTACTTCTTTAGATACTGTTGTCAAAGAAATTTTAAGATAAGAGAAATTTTATCACCAGTATCTTAATTCTAGCTAGCTTTGCTGAATGAAGCGTTTGCTGTTTTCAAGATTAGAAGGCACTGTCTGTCGATCATTGATCGACAAGTTTTAATGTATGCTGTGCATCCTAACAGCATTTGTACCGAAGCTAATTCAAAGTAAGCCAAAGTTTAAAATCCAAAGACCCAATTGCTTATTATCGCTGTATTCGAATTGTTTTGCAGCGTTGCTTTGTCACTTTGATTGTACAAGCCTTGCAGGGGACCTGCAACAAATGAATGTTGAACATGTAACTACAATTTTTGTACTTGGAATCGGGAGCCGGAAGCTAGAACCAGAACCGGAACCGGTTTTTAAAATTGGAACCGGCCCCACCTCTACATTTAACTCAATGACTAATGACTATAAGATTCCGTAACTATAGCATCCAAGAATAAGTCGTTTTAATGCACATACATCAATCAAAATTATAGTCTTCACTCATAATCAACTGATAAAATACAAAAACACATCTTGGAAAGGCTAAGTTTTAGCTCTAAATCCATCTTTTTCTGTTCTCAAAAATCCCATTACTTGAACTGGATCTGTTGATTTAGCATGCTCCTGTAAACTTCGCTCACTAAAACATGAAACAATACAATTTGCCAAAAATAAGCTTAGAACGCTGTACCTTTTTCATGAAAGTACGTGTATGCTGTTGAAATTATAGTACGACCAAAACAGTGTGTACAAAATTTGGCCGCTTATAGCAGATTAGCTCGTGGGGTAAACCCCAACAATGTATATATTTTTGGAATCGTCAGGAACTCGAGATTTAGAAAATCCGAAAAAAAATCAGGAATTTCGGGTTTTATGTGAGGAGAATCTAAAATTTTTAGTTTTTTGCCGGATTTTTATCGCTATCGAAATTTCATTCCCACGGTCGAATAGAACTGTTCCAACTGCATATGTTTGCTCTTACAAGCTTTTAATGAAATGCACCCAATTTCGGGTTTTCAAAATTCCCGGATTTTAAATTTTTTCCAACACGACAAGGTTGGTATCATTCGAAAGTTCCTAACCACCTGAACAACTTTTGTAATAGAACGAACTCTTGAAAATGCACTCAGTTCTCGGAATTTGCGAAAACCGGAATTAACGAATGATACCCACCTTGTCGGTAATGGAAAAAATTTTTGAAAGTCCGGGAACTTTGAAACCCCGGAATTCCGTAAATTAGATGCATTTTTGTGAAAAGCTTGCAGGACAAAACTATATAGTTGGACCAGCTCAATTCGATCATGGAAACAAAGTTTCGATAGCGGTAAAAATTAGGCCAAAAACAAAATTTTAGATTTTCCATAAATGAAACCCTAAATTCCGGATTTTCCAGATTTTCGAAATCTCGAGTTCCTGACGATTCCAAAAATATATACATTGTTGAGGTTTATTCCAAAGGTTAATCTGCTATAAACGGCCAAATTATGTGCACACACTTTTTGGTCGTACTATAGTAAGCTAAACATACATACTTTACCAAACACATAGGACGGGAAAGAAACAAAGAGAAAGAGCTTACTTGACTCTCATAAAGGGATTGAATAATTTCTCATCGCCGATTGTTGAAGGAATTGTACGAGCCTGATTCTGAAAACAAGTCACAATTGTAGTAAAAAACATAATGGCTGGAGTACATAATGTGCATGATTAGTCAATACCAAAAGTTCATAATTCTATTATATATTAGAAGAAGAGTGAGCCACTAGAGGGCTCCTCTTCTTGGCATTGCGTAACGGTGCTCCGACCACAGTACGCGAATGTTCCTCCTTTTGGGAGGGTCGGCAGGTATACCCCCCTTCCGTCTGTTGGGGGGGGGGGGGTAGCCGAAAGAGGTCCCCGTTTGGAGGGGGATCGCTGAAAGAGATCCCCGTTTGGGGAGGGGTGTCGCTGAAAGAGATCCTCGTTTTCGGGGGGGGGGGGTGCTCAAGCAGGCTAAGTTTGACTCATTCTAATTGGCTGTAGGCGACCCCCCAAACGGGGATCCATTTTCGAATAGAACAAAACTAGCTAGACCCCCCCAAACGAACCCCCCCTCCCCACTAAACGGGGACCTCTTTTTGGCTACCCCCCCCCACCAAACGGAGGGGAGGTATGCTTTGTCCAATTGGTCGACCCCCCCCAAACGGGGGAACATTCGCATACTGTGGTCGGAGCACCGTAACGCAATGCCAAGAAGAGAAGCCACGTAGTAGCTCACTCTTCTTCTAATATATAATAGAATTATGAACTCTTGTCAATACATAAGCATGAAATGAGTCATACTTTATGTATTATCAGCATAAACACATCCTCTGCATGCTAACGGCTGACCCCTCCCGCGCAACTTGGACCCTAGTGAATCAAAAAAATTCTCCCAGAATTCTAGTGTTCTATAGCTCGAAACAGACACAAAATTCATACACGCACTGCATGTTTTCGAGCTTTAACTAACATCCTAGCATGCAGCAAGCATGAGTGAGTGTACCTCCTGATAGACTGGGTACCAAAGTCATTAGCGTTAAATTTGAGGGTCTGTTAGTGCAGAGGATGTTTCGCGCTTCTAATAAACAAAGTATAATGCTTGTCATACTCTTATGTAATATGTATACTCTTCATACTAGGTAATTAGTTCGCGAGCCATGGCCACTGGACGTCGGATTGTCTAATTTCGGATAATCTGAATATCTGGATATCTGGATAAACACGTAACTTTAAAGTGCAATTTAGTTTGGTCAAGAGTACATAACGATAAGAGTATGCCAAGGCATGATCTCTGTTACCAGATCTTTTAAAACTTTGCTCTGTTCGCTAACGGCTGACTTTCCCCGCAAAGCAGACACCTAGAACCATACATTAACATAGGGTCGGGTCCTGGGGGGGCTTGTCCCCAAAAAATTTTGAGGGGGCTTGTACCTTGAACAAAACTTTTCAAGGGGGGATTGTACCTCAAGAATAAATTTGTAACATTTTTCGAAAACTTAAGCTAGTTTCATTAAAATTTGCAATTTTTGGTCAAAATTTGCAAAAAATCTTCAATTTAAAATTTTGCCCGATTTTCCCGAAAAATTATAAACAGTTTAGATAAAAAATTCCAGCGAAGCCAGAAATTTTTTGAAATTGTACTGTAAAAACTAGTATTTTCCGGCTATTTTTGGTTACCCCTTGTCCATGACGGCGATAGGGCTTGTACCTTGTCCGGGTTGGGGGGAGGGGCTTGGACCTCCCAGACCCCCCCCCGCGTTAACCTATGCCTAAAACCCTCCTGAGCTTATTGTAGAGATTTTTCGTAGGGGGCCCCCAAAAGCCCGAGAGGCGAAGAATTTTTTGGGGGGGCGTAAATTTTTTTAAACATTTGCTAAAAATAACGCTATTTTGTAGCATACACTGAAAAAGTTAATTTTTATCTCAGAAACAGGTAGATTTTGTGGTCAAAAATGCAAAAAACGAGCAAAAATATACTGTGAAGCCGGGAAATTTTAGCAATTTTGGTCTTTTGATCGAATGTTTCATGGCAAAATTTGGAAACAAAAAGGACACCTTTTGGTTCGGGTGGAAACGAATTGGGGAAGGTAGTTTATGGGGTTCCCACCCCCACCCCCATTACAATAAGCCCATGTTCACTCCGCAAGTCAGTAGATGGTCGAATGGAAGGTACGCTCACTCGCTCTCTTTTTACGTACTTAAGGGTGGGGATCATACGTAGGTTAACTCTACAAAAGTTAAGGTCATAAGGGTCGGGGGGTGGTCCAACCCCCCAGCAACCCGGACAAGGTACAAGCCCTACCGCTGTCGGGGACAAGGGGTAACCAAAAAAATGGCCAAGTGGTAAGGAAAAATAGCCGGAAAAAATTAGTTTTTACACAAGTTTTTAGCAATTTCAGGTTTCGCCGTAATTTTCAGCTAAAATGTTTAATTTTTCGAAAAAATCGGGCAGAATTTTGAATTTTTTGTAAAAATTGATGATTTTGTTGCAATCGCTAGCGTTAATTTCGAAAAATTTCACAAATTTATTTTGGAGGTGCAAGTTCCCCGGAAAGTTTTAGTTCAAGGACACAAGCCCCCTCAAAATTTTTTGGGGACAAGCCCCCAAGAACCGACCTTATGTTAATAGATATATAGATATTACCAAGAGTACATAATATAAGAGTGTTCCACTAGGCACACTCTGTGTTATCAGAGCAAAAACTATGCTCTGCTCGCTAACGGCCCCCCCGGTAAATTAGACCCTTCACTTCAAAGAATTTTGTGCGCTATGTTTGTGTTCTAAAGCTCGAAGCAGGCACAATATTCGCGCACGCACTGCTTGTGTTTTCGAGCTTAAGCACATAAACATAGAGCGAGTGAGCGTACCCCCGTTTCGACTAGGTACTGACTTACGGGGGGGTCACTAGGGTCTGATTTGCGGGGGGTGGTGGGCCGCTAGCGTGCAGAGCACAGTTTTTGCTCTGATAACAGAGAGTGTGCCCAGTGGCACACTCTTACATATATTATGTACTCTTGGTATAATGTACATATATGTGTAATCCTCTTGTGAGAACTTAAGAATGCCTCGTGGCACATTCTTATAATTATGTACATTGGTTTGATCTTATTAAACTGCACGATAATTTACTTTAGACTAGCCGAAGCTAGATTATCTGAAAATACCCAGCCAAAACTTAACAAGTGACCTAAAACTTCCAATTTGGAAAGCTAGGACTAAACTTTTTACTTTAGCCCAGGTCAGTTTCTTCTTAATATGATCATTAGAAGGCTCGGCATGCTCAGCATACTTCAAATTATTCACCGTATATTCATGCCCACAATACACTAACTGAAACCAAAATTGAAACAAAACACACATAAAAATTACAACGTTAGTAAGAAACACTGAAATCTTGCCATTCTGATAAGGTTTTAGTTAATAAACGTTATTTATAATTAGTGGCTCCAAAGACACAAAACAAACCTTAGAGTTGCAGTACTCCTGCTTCAGGAGCTGATTGGGTGTATCAAAATTCAAAGCAATTCTTACTCTTCCACCATAGTATACTAATCTAATTATAAATAATCTGCCTGGACACATACCGTATTATGCCAAACAGTGGCCCACCCAATAAAACGCCCATGGGCGTTTTTTCGGGGGATGGGCGCTTTTTTGGATTTCTCAATACTCACTTTCACGACTTAGAAAACTAATACTTTGTGAATAAAGTTGTTACTGTTTAAGCTATTGTAAGGCTTATAATTAATCTTCGGTTCTTTGGATTGACATATTATGAGCAACTGATACATGCCGAGCAGCTTGTCCGTGGAAATTTATCGAATTTATCGAAAATTGGCAAAGCTGTAATTATAAGACGGTTTCCAAAATATAGCCCATGGGCGCTTTTTTGGATTACAAAAATCAAATCCGAAATTGCCGATTCCGAAAAAACGCCCATGGGCCACTGTTTGGCATAATACGGTAATCTGTCCAAGCATTACTCAAATTACTCCAATTCTTTTTCGTCTCGCTCCCTGTAGGCTCAGGTAGTTGTCATCTTTATGCCACTATCGGTGGAAATTGTTGACAACTAAGTTAATTAATTACCGTTTCATTTGGAAGCTTTCCCAATGTCTGAATCAAAGCATTATACATCTGCTCAGGATTTCCTTCAAAAAATTTACCACAACCCGCAATGAATAAGGTATCACCTATAAAACATCAAAAACGAAGTTGGAACCATTAGTTAAGCTTAAAACAATATCCGAATTTAGCACTTTCTACAACACGTGTGTGATCTATGAAAGGGTCGAATCCACAATCTTCAGGTGGTGGTATCCTTTTGTGCAGTGCTTTTGTGGTGATTTTTTAATACGCTATAACTTTCGCCATTTTGGGAGTTGAAAAGAGCTTTATACATAGTTTTAAAGCTTATAATCTGGAAATTCATGTGCTTACGAAACTAGCAAAATTATCAAAAAATTAGCAAAAATTTTCTGACATAACGGCTAAATACAGACCAAAAATTTTTGAACATTGATTCAAAACTGCGGAACAAGACAAAATTTCTATTTGCGCTACCATACAGAGGACATATGGGAAGAGGGACGTTTTTTGGGTTTCGCTCAGTGTCACTCAAGTTATGAGAAACTTCGCAAAATGCACGGAAATACTAAATTTTTAAACTTTGCATTAAATTTTCTCGAAACTGGGAAAGTTTTAGCCAAAACCAAGAAAAACGTCCCTCCGCATTTCTATTTTGACAAAATTCTCCGGAATGTGTCGAGTAGTTTTGAGAAATCTAAGTTTAAAGCAAAATAACCGCAGTTTTGCCAAAATGGTTTTCCGGCCAAATCTCTACCTGAAAGCAATAAAGTCCGGCTAGTAGGGATTCCTAAAATGTGCATTTGGACGCTGTATCGATTGAGTATAAATGGACAATTGCTATTAAGGTTCGGCAGTAATTTTGGAAAAACTGATTTCCTCGAAAATGGCCATTTTTGACCCTCAAAATGGGTTTTTGCTTACACTTACCTAACCACTGGAGATAGCTCAAAGGTTGTGAAAGCAAAAATGTTCATTTTTTGTCCTCTTTCCAGCCATAGCAACCAATCCGGTGTCTGGTAAATCTAATGGAAGCCTAACGCCAAAAACCAAAACTTTCTTATCTTTTGGCCTAAAAATCAGGGACTGGTCCAGACATGTGCAGGAGGGGAAGTTTTGGGGGGTGAAGGGCGGCCGAAGGCCGCCGAAAAACCGGATTTTTCCGGTTTTTTACCTTAAAAATCCGGATTCTGGGGGGGTGAGGGACCCTTCTGGGGGGGGGTGAGCTCAGGTCTGGGGGGGGGGTGAAACCCCACCCCCCCAAACCCCCCCCCCCCCAGGCACACGTATGGCACTGGTCCCAGAATGTTAAAGAGCACGGAAATAGGTTATTTCGCAAGTTTTAGCTATTTACGTAAAGGACTAAAGCGGTATGAGTTAAAAATACCCGAAAGGAAACCAGCACCTTAAGAGAATGGTGTAATGGAAATATGGTCTTGGTGGAAACGGAGTTTGGAAAAGGTTCTCCAAGAAGGCAGACTATTCCAAATTTTTAATCCATCCCCTGATGTCCAGTTTTGTTGACTAACATTCCAAATAATCTATTTCTCTTTTATTTATTTAAATAAAATCTTCAACCTGTAAAAACTGCCTTCTTTCCATCAGAATCAACAACGTAATAACAAATATGTCCACTGGTATGACAGGGAGTGAACAGACAGGTTACATCAAGACTTCCAATCTGAAAAATAACAAAAAATCATACAATAGTAAATATTAAGGTATGTAGCAGGCAAACTATAAAAGAATTCAGGTAAGAAAGAAATGCAGAACTCTATCCAAGAAGCCTTGTTTTTCATAGGTACCTACCACCAACTGTACAACAATAGGCTAATCCACACAACATTTTAGACAAAATACATCTGCAAAGTGTCCCCTACAATTTTTCTCCCATAACCACGTGAATTCAAACAAATCAAGTCACGGTAACCTTAAATTTATCTCCATGTGAGACCTTCTTGGTTATGGCTCCAATTCGATCGTCCCCTCCATAGACAGTTAAGCCAGACACTTGCTTGGTCAGATCCTCATTTCCACCAGCATGATCCCTAAAATAATTGCACGAAGATAAAATCTGAAACTGGATAAAAATCAATCTTATCAATGCGTAGTACAAAAGACGGGTCTTATCTCGATTACCCCCCAAAACTCAAAATCCTTAAAACTTGACCAAATGAGCTAAATTTATTATGGGTATGTTTTCGACTACGCTGAGTTCAAATATCGCATAATTTTTCGATTTCGCGAAATTAGATTTTTTCGATTCATAATGGGGGATCAAGGGAAACCGAAAAACTTTTTGCCTTCGATTTTGCCGAAAAGCTGTATATATAGGGGTTTTCGGGGTCGTAGAACACGAATCTGAAGTCCGTTTTTCGATTCAGCTTTTCGTTAGCTCAGTATAAGCTTACATCTTAAGCTTAAACCTTTAGCTTATACTGAGCTAACGAAAAGTTAAATCGAAAAACGGACTTCAGATTCGTGTTCTACGACTCCGAAAACCCCATATACAGCTTTTCAGCAAAATCGAAGACAAAAAATTTTTCGGTTTCCCCCTGATCCCCCATTGGAAATCGAAACATTCTTTTTTCGCGAAATCAAAAAATTATGCGATATTTGAACTCAGCGTAGTCGAAAACATACCCATAGTAAATTTTAGCTCATTTGGTCAAGTTTTAAGGATTTTGAGTGGTGGGGGGTAATCGAGATAAGACCCCAAAGGGCCAACTAAAGAGGTGGTTATGTTATGTATTTAATTACCAGTGATGGTGAGTTGTTAAGACAGACTTCAAAGCAACGCCAGCTGATTTCACGGCACTGATAACCTGAAGCAAATTGCCCTAATTGAAAGATAGGTTGTGAGTGAATTGACAACAAAAAGATTACACTAAAATATACCAAGCAAACCACAAAATAGTATTTCCAACAATCAGTGAAACCTTCGTTCGAACGTTATTTATGGTCAAATAAAAATTAAACCTGGTCGACTTACTGTTACCTTTTTCGGTTCAACTGGGTCTACTATAGCGGCTTCCTTTGTCTTTTGATCAACAATTAAGTACATATAATTGTCAGATAATGCTTCTATTGGATCCACATGCAACATTCTGATAAATTTAGTTTGGAATAAAGATCTGAAACAAGTATAATGTAGATACGTACTACCAAGAAGATGTATATACATATTACCGGCAGAGGAGTAAATTGGACACTTCTGAGAGTGCCCAGACAAATAGACAAATTATGCAAGTTCGCACACGGATAGAAAAATCTTACAAGTATCACATTCTGTCCGGACAGATGAGTGAATTATGCTTTATTAATTTTTAAAAATACTATATATTGGTTCTTGTTACTTTTACGCCACATTTACTTGATAACAATAACTATGCATGGTTCCAACTCCTACATTGCTATTAACAATTTACTTAATTATTTATTAATTTATGCTTTTTAATTGTTTTATGCACTTATTAGTGAACTATATTTGGGTGGCGTTATTTTAATCTAACTTAAAATGAAACCAAATGAAATTAACCAAGTGAAATTAACAATAATAAAAGTTACGTGTATAATTACAATTAATAAGGGATCAGGTAATAAGTTATTCTTTTTTTGGCCTGGGCCCAACCACTTTTTAGGCACACAGCGTGGCCCGTCGGTGGTGCTCTCCGCAGACCGCAGTCAAGAGGTGGAGAGACGAAGATCACGGACAGAAACACGATCCTCAGGCGGTGCTACCATACGGTTATTTCAGTCACGCCCAAGGCAGTTGAGATCGTTCATCCGATGACAACTGCCCCCCCGCTTGGTAATAGCAACTACGATGGCTGAAAATTACGTGTGCCTGCTCGTTAGGCTTACGGACAAAACAGGCTGCAGAAATAGGAGCGGGAAGGGTGGGCGAGCTCTCATATAGGAAAGAAGGAAAATTGCGGTCTTGAAAAGTACCAATGAAAAATGATGGAATTTGTATCTGTAACGGCAATTAAGAAGTATTGCCAGTTTGATATGCTGCCTAAGCCGTAAAGCCTCAGCAGACCGGCTTTCAACAAATTTTTGGATCCAGATGTGAACAGTTGTTGTGAACACTACACCAGACACAGGGGGGACCTTGTTCACCCCCCACGCCTGATGTAGTATTCAATCGGTATTATATATTTGAAATAAAACTGAATAAACCTAAATAAACTTAGCTTTAACTTAGCTCTATCTCCCGTCCATGACAACTGTGTTCGCACCAGATTGTGTCATCATTGTGTCATCATCATCACAGGAGAATGCCTTTCACACATTCTCCCCATTGTGCGAGTTGTAATGAATGTGTGAATATCGGAGCTCTGTCCTCATTGTATGACAGGTTGTTATCCTGGCTTCGATAATATGCAAGTGTTGGCACAAGAGCCTGTAGCTCGCAGGCTCTCCATTGTGCTAATTTTGACCATTCTAAATTAGACAAACAAAGCAGACAAGGAGGAACAATATCAAAATGTACTGGGAGTTATCATTTAATGTTTTCGAAGTATCTGAGTTTTAAATTCTTATTTAAATTATCCTCATTGCTTGATCTAACTCAACTTTAGCTAAATTTACTCAGTTTTGGCTGGCTTTTTTCGGTTCACAGTAATAAATGCTATTTTACTAGCTATTCTGTACTTTTAGATATGTTAGAGGTCTTGCTTTATGCCTTTCACTGAAATCATAGCAAAACCAACAATAGATTTAACTTTGCATCTAAATTTATATTTTTCGAAACAAATAGAAAACTTCAGAAATAAAAATACTTCTAAAAACTTAGCTGTATTGAGGCCACCGCACGTTGTCGTAGCAGATCAGATCCAATCCTTTTTCGTTAAGCAATACTGTGTTAGCGTAAAAACTACTGAAGCTAAATAACACTGGACTCGAGATTGGATCTACCACCTGCTGGAGCATGCTGCTCATCAAAGATAAGTTATTGTTAAATATTTCGAATTTTAACTGTTTTTATGAGGGAAATTTTGTCTTTCTTTCGAGGATCGTTTTAAAATTAACATAGAAGTTCAATAAAACCGGGTCAATCGCACATTGCCTCTCTTGCATGATAAAAATGTTGACTAGTAGCTTTAACAAGTATATAAAACAGTGAAAAGATTGGATTAGTCAACCACTACTTACTGCGGCAGTTAGGAAATGATAAGAATATTTATTTGTATTTATTTGGACAATGTTTCTAGACCATGCACGTAAGTGGAGAGGAAGGGCAAGAGCCGCCAACAGCTCTCCAAAAATTGCACGATGGGGAGAACCAGCGTTCTCCTGTGCCCTTATTGTATACTCGGTGGACATGGATAAGCATTATCAAAGAAACGCAGGCAATATAAAGCTAAGTATATTTACCTTTTTTATGTTCATATCATAAGTTCTATATAACAGTCTTTCAAGCGGTCACAATTAATAAACAAGTAAAATCAGCTTAAATCCTCAAGCTTGGCAGTAAGGAAATTGGCATGGGCAGTGATAAAGGTCCCCTGTGTTAACTGCCTGTTATAAGACAATAACAATACAAAAATAATTATGCTAAATAAAAACTACACAGGGTGTAATTGCTCTGTTTGCAGTGAGCAAAGCACTGCGAAGTGTTAGCAAATCTGGGAGATATTAGAAACACCTACATGACAGCTTTTATATTTGTTTCGGTTAAGTTGAGCTTGCTTAAGCTGCTGACCAGCAGATGCTTGTTTACAAGTTTCGGCTGCAGTGTATGTCAGCAGTGTAGGTCAAAGCCCGTATTTCAAGAAGCACATACAATTCAAACTTTGTTTCTCTTTTAATCAAATTTATGACATCTACTTTTCTATTTGAGATTTGGCCTCCCTACCCTACCGACCCTTTATTTTTACCCCCATTGCCTTCCAACTGGGCGCTACTAGATTTCAGCCACAGGTCCCTAAAGGTATGCGGAGGGCAACTTGTCTTGAAGAGAACAAGACTGGTTGCCCTGGGCGAAACTGCAATAACCGTACGCCGGCTTGGCTTGGGGGCTATGTTTTCTATCCGTAGTCTTCTTCTCTCCGCCTCTTGTCCGTTTGCGGTCTGCGGAGAGAAACACCTGACAGGCCTCACGAGGAGCCTAAACGGTGTCGAGCCCTCACCAAAAAAATAACACTGACAAAATTAGTTTATACCATTTGGGCGACGAAATTAATTCGACCAAATAGTAAAATATAAATTTTAATAAAACACTAGGTAAAATAAATTATAGAAACAAGTTAGTTTACGTACCACTATTTTTCCTGTTTCGGAATTTATTTCCGGGATGAAGTGAACAAAAACAGAAGCCCGTCCAATACTAATGAAATAAATAAAATACACTCTCGTGCTAATTCCAACATTTTCCAGTTATCATATGTACACGTAAAACACATTAAATTCCTATATATATTAGTAGTGCATGCGACCTCTGCCAGACTTGGTTCAAACACTTGCGGCTCATCAGTGGAGAAGTTCTTTAGGATGCTTTGGAAAAATCTTTTACAAAATCAGTGAAAGACAGTTTCGCCGCCAGTCGCCTCATAAAGTGTCATTAGTGTGGTGAACAAACATATGAAAAAAAATGAAATATGAAAATTTTCTCATTTTGAAAACTGTTAACAATGGGTAGGGTAAGAAATTGGACAATTCCCTAATATTTCGATAATTAAAATATTTAAAACATGAAACACGAAATTCTAACAGAATGAAATTAATAAATTTCATCACCGTTTCCTTAAATTATATATATTTTTGATAAGTATATACTCAGAAAGGAAGAACTCGATAGATTCTGAAGACAAGACAAAACTATTCTCGTTCCAAAATATGAAACATTTCTCATTTTGAAAACTGTTAACAATGGGTAGGGTAAGAAATTGGACAATTCCCTAATATTTCGACAATTAAAACATTTAAAACATGAAACATGAAATTTTAACAGAATGAAATTAACAAATTTCACTGCTGCTTCCTTAAATAATATTTTTGAAACGTACTCAGAAAGCAGAAGCTCGATAGATTCTGCAGACATGACAAAGCTATTCTCATTCAAAATATAATACATTTATTTATTCAATGTTAGTTCAATGCTAATACATAGATAATTCCCAAAATATACACTTTAGGCTAGAGTAAGAATTAGTAAGTATTAGTACGGCTTCAATAGTACGTAGATATATATACAAGTAATAAAAATGCTCCTCCGGAGCATGAAAAAGTAATATGGGTAGTGGTGAGGTTGTAAAATCAGGAGAGGACTAGTCTTAAAAATACTTAATATGGGGCTAGGTTCAGAAAAAGAAGAGGACTAGGTTGTGGGCGAATTAATATGGGCACAGCTTCGCCGAGCAACCCATATTCGCGGACTGAAAAAGTTATATACATACATATGCATATAGTACCAGTGTTCAGTTTTAGTTACGGTGCGTAAATAATATACAACTTTGATAAACGAGTTTTAGTGGAAGCTAACATTTCTTTCGATAAATTCTTAATATTTATCTACTGAGCCTTTTAACCATTTATAAGAAAAGTATTTCAACAATAACTTTAGGATCAGGACACTCTCCGACGATCTTCTATTTCTATTCAACCGTTAGCGTTACAATCATAGCCTTGGTTTTTTCTCGTTGCTTGTCGTAGTCCAGCACAACCAGATTATATGTATACTATATAGTTTACGTATATATAACTGCTGGAATTGTAATTATTGACTGACATTAATTGCTTTGTATATGGCAATCGCCATGGCGAAGCGTGAAAGCCCGCGAATATGGGTTGCTCGGCGAAGCTGTGCCCATATTAATTCGCCCACAACCTAGTCCTCTTCTTTTTCTGAACCTAGCCCCATATTAAGTATTTTTAAGACTAGTCCTCTCTTGATTTTACAACCTCACCACTACCCATATTACTTTTTCATGCTCCGGAGGAGCATTTTTATTACTTGTCCTTCTGTCATTTTAAAGGTTCCCTTTCCAGCAGTGAGCTAACGCAGATAAGGAGCTTGAACAATGCAATTGGCAGGGCAAGTGTGAGCAAATGGGCTATCATTTGATACCAAACATGGCCACTTTTGAAGACTTTAATTTTTGACCCACGCCGGCAACCCACCCACAGGTCGGTGGGGCCACTTTTTGTGGGTGGCATAATGACAAAAGTTGATCGCCTCGCCAAGGGCTTTCATTTGATACCAAACTTGACTACTTTTGAAG